>JASANE010010148.1:0-88865 GCA_030248225.1 Trileptium ribeirensis
TGTAGTAAGACAAAACTTATGGGCGTCAGTACAATATCAAAATGTATAACGTATAAATAGCAAAATAAACGTATGTCTTAACTGAACTGTTGCAGCGCAGCATCTAACTGGTAGATCCCAAAAGCGATAAGTTTGGAAACTTGAGTTTACAGGGATCCTAGAAAATAATGGGTTACCTCTGGTTTTAAAAAAACAAAAAAACTAGTATATGTTTTGTAAGCCTGAGATAATATAAAGACAAACATGAAAAGAAAAAATGTGGCTGAACAGTTATCACTGTATAAAAACACCGTTCTGTAGCTTTGATGACATAAATTTGTCATCCGGCCATTTCTCACAAAAGATAGACTCTTAGTGCCCTGACTGAGAATATACAATGAACTCAAAGATTTTGGTTTTGGCACTATCAACATTTTTCATCAATTAACCAATATTAAAGAGAATCTACCAACTGTTTTAGTAGGGTAACAATATATATACTCTAACGACTCATTTGGAAAATTGAAACTATTCAGATTGGTATCTACCGTAAACTACCTGTAAGATTTATCTCATCATACAAACTCTCGGTTTCTACATGTCCAAAGCGCACTCTAAAGGCAACAATAGAAATGTCTTGGTTACAAAATATTTATAAAAGTGACTTGCCTTATGATTAGAAGAAAATTGTGATACATATAGCTGTTGATTTAGCAAATAAACTATTAATGACACAAGTATATATTCTTTTGACTAGTTCTTAATAACACAAGAATTTTGATAAATTCGTGAAATTATGATTAGAAGAAAATTGTGATACATATAGCTGTTGATTTAGCAAATAAACTATTAATAACACAAGTATATATTCTTTTGACTAGTTCTTAATAACACAAGAATTTTGATAAATTCGTGAAATTATCAAGTACATAAAATAGATGCGTATTTAAGCAAATTTCCTTATATATTTCAGATGTTGGATTAACTACAATGAAAATGTCGTGTCTATGGGATCCATTGTACCCATTGGGACTTTGACCGTCGCTGCGTTTATTGCATCAGAATCGTCCACAATGTATTACGACTGTCTAGCAATGCCCACTGAGGAAAAAGGCTTGAAAAACTTCAGCTGTGTAATGTTTCAAAACACATGTTGTCGAGTTATATTAGCTTGAGTCTACCGTACATTTTGATTTTAACGCGACATTTATTTATATATCTGGTGGCTCATCAGGGATCAAATAGTAGAGGCGATATAGAAAGTATACTTCTTCATAGAACATCACATATCTATCTAACAACACGCTGCGTCACTACTGAAGCTTAGAATCTCTAAGCGTCATCATACTGCCGTCTGTGGTCCAATAGTCTCCACCCTTAAAAGAAGTGTGGCCTAACATGCTGGATACCAATTTACTATGGAAAATTAATTTTTCGCAGTATGGAATAAAACAGGGGCACTAATTCAAATTTAATTTTATATTCTTGAATAGTGCCAGGCCAGCTCCCAAATACCACTTGAGGTTAGCTGCAGAAAAATACAAACAACTTTTCATATTCATTCTGGTGGCTCATCAGGGATCAAATAGTAGAGGCGATATAGAAAGTATACTTCTTCATAGAACATCACATATCTATCTAACAACACGCTGCGTCACTACTGAAGCTTAGAATCTCTAAGCGTCATCATACTGCCGTCTGTGGTCCAATAGTCTCCACCCTTAAAAGAAGTGTGGCCTAACATGCTGGGTGCCCAATTTACTATGGAAAATTAATTTTTGCGCAGTATGAATAACAGGGGCACTAATACAAATTTAATTTTATATTCTTGAATAGTGCCAGGCCAGCTCCCAAATACCATTTGAGGTTAGCTGCAGAAAAATACAAACAATTTTCATATTCATTCTGGTGGCTCATCAGGGATCAAATAGTAGAGGCGATATAGAAAGTATACTTCTTCATAGAACATCACATATCTATCTAACAACACGCTGCGTCACTACTGAAGCTTAGAATCTCTAAGCGTCATCATACTGCCGTCTGTGGTCCAATAGTCTCCACCCTTAAAAGAAGTGTGGCCTAACATGCTGGGTGCCCAATTTACTATGGAAAATTAATTTTTGCGCAGTATGAATAACAGGGGCACTAATTCAATTTTAATTTTATATTCTTGAATAGTGCCAGGCCAGCTCCCAAATACCATTTGAGGTTAGCTGCAGAAAAATACAAACAATTTTCATATTCATTCTGGTGGCTCATCAGGGATCAAATAGTAGAGGCGATATAGAAAGTATACTTCTTCATAGAACATCACATATCTATCTAACAACACGCTGCGTCACTACTGAAGCTTAGAATCTCTAAGCGTCATAATACTGCCCGTCTGTGGTCCAATAGTCTCCACCCTTAAAAGAAGTGTGGCCTAACATGCTGGGTGCCCAATTTACTATGGAAAATTAATTTTTGCGCAGTATGAATAACAGGGGCACTAATTCAATTTTAATTTTATATTCTTGAATAGTGCCAGGCCAGCTCCCAAATACCATTTGAGGTTAGCTGCAGAAAAATACAAACAATTTTCATATTCATTCTGGTGGCTCATCAGGGATCAAATAGTAGAGGCGATATAGAAAGTATACTTCTTCATAGAACATCACATATCTATCTAACAACACGCTGCGTCACTACTGAAGCTTAGAATCTCTAAGCGTCATCATACTGCCGTCTGTGGTCCAATAGTCTCCACCCTTAAAAGAAGTGTGGCCTAACATGCTGGGTGCCCAATTTACTATGGAAAATTAATTTTTGCGCAGTATGAATAACAGGGGCACTAATTCAATTTTAATTTTATATTCTTGAATAGTGCCAGGCCAGCTCCCAAATACCATTTGAGGTTAGCTGCAGAAAAATACAAACAATTTTCATATTCATTCTGGTGGCTCATCAGGGATCAAATAGTAGAGGCGATATAGAAAGTATACTTCTTCATAGAACATCACATATCTATCTAACAACACGCTGCGTCACTACTGAAGCTTAGAATCTCTAAGCGTCATCATACTGCCGTCTGTGGTCCAATAGTCTCCACCCTTAAAAGAAGTGTGGCCTAACATGCTGGGTGCCCAATTTACTATGGAAAATTAATTTTTGCGCAGTATGAATAACAGGGGCACTAATTCAATTTTAATTTTATATTCTTCAATAGTGCCAGGCCAGCTCCCAAATACCATTTGAGGTTAGCTGCAGAAAAATACAAACAATTTTCATATTCATTATATGTTTGCTTTTAGCGAGACAAATCATCTCGACAAATCATCAAGCGACTGAAGAGCAATAGACTCCGTACAAAAAATTCACAATTTTTATACATTCAATACGAGTTTTAACTTTAAAAATAATAAATTAAATGGATGCTATGGAACTGAAACTATACTCTTTCCCAGATTACTCCAGTAAATAACCAGGGAAAACAATGAAAACATATGTTGATACAACAAACGACCTCACCAAGCTAAGTTAAAACTGTTATGATGTGAACACTGCCGCAGCCACCAATAAGAAAACGCCCCAATACTATTCAAATTAGATAGTTATTGTCACCTGAGTCCTGCGACACAACACTCCCGGGGGCTTTTCCACAATAGTTCTAAAGGCGTGTTCACACGCTCAAACGTTTTGCTCAAATTTTGATAAAAATTTGAGCTCAAATTTTGATTAAAATTTGAAAGCATCTTTTTTGCATTTTTTGCAAGTTTGAACGTGTGAACACAGTTCAAACTTTTCATGAATATTCCTGTAGCCAATCTTGGACGAGAAGCGTTACCTGAAAAAATTTGAGCTCAAATTTTGATCTGAAATTTTGAAATATCGCAATTTTCATTTAAAAATCACTGTCAAACTTTGATCAAAATTTAAGCAAAAAGTTTGAGCGTGTGAACACGCCTTAAATGTTGTGGTACTTGTATGGTTTAACTGTTATTAGTTATTGGTATCAACAAATTTCAATAAAGACTTCAACATGCGCCCCTGCTGCAGAAATTCGCCATACCCAGTCTTGCTAACATGAAGGTCGTTGAAGTCGAAGGATGTCTGTTCGACAACACAAGGGACTTGAAGAATGGCGTTGTAAGGACCAGCAGCAGACCAGTCGCAGAATCTAATCTGATCTCCAGGGAATTCATGCCGCAACCAGTTTTTAATCCATGCCCTGTGCTCTACCACGTTTCTCGGCTTGGGACCATTGATCGCTCCTTTGATGATGACACAAATTTCAGTAAAGACCTAGGGCCTGCGGAGTTGATTGCGAAGGGGGTACCAATAATCCATCCACTTGTTGTATGTTGTTTGGAATTGTTTGAACCGCGACAAATGATAACATATGGAAACTGCTGGAAACGTAGATCAAGCCTGATCATTTTGCTTGCCAAATCATGGTACTTACCTCCGGATATGGCGATCACTTTCACTCCCTCAAGGGACAACACGTACTTGCACATACTGTCGGACAGGATCAGTGTTGTGTGCGAATAGATTGACGTGGTGAGCACTCGATTTGCAACAAACGCTGTTGAGCAGTAAATGATGGCTGGATAAATTCGGCTTCTCCGGAGCAAAAATTCAGGATTATTCCGAACCCGTTTTTTCCGAAGAATTTTGAATATCGCCCATTCATTACAGACGACGGCGGTTGTATCCGGTCGAGCATACCAAATTTTGCCCAGCGCACCAAAATTGGAGCCGTCCGATGTTTTCTTCGGCTCGAACGCTGTCGCCCTGCTCGGACTACAAAGTGGAAAACGCGTTGTGGAATGAATTGCTACCGCGTCGCAATAAAAATACGGTGGCCGAAAAGTATACGTCATCACGCTGGAATATTGTGCTGAGAATGCGGCTCTCGTTTAGGCGGGGCGTAGAACAAACGTCAAGACTATGTGGATTTTGTTACAAGGTATCGTTGTTGAAACATTCTTTGGCATAATTGATTTGACCCTGCTGTACAAATAGCATGGTTTGTGCCATGATTTCAATGCTGGTTACCCAAAGGTGGTCGTAGAATTGTATAGGCGGAAAACAACCAAATCGTCCCAATGTGGTGTCATCCAAGATGTTGACTTGACTCATGCTGGAACAAACATTATAATTCAATTGAACTGTCATCATTATCAAAATCATCTTGTGCAACTGTGGGTCGATTATACACAATTTCAAGGACCGGCGGGGTTTCCGAAGACACCATAGAATGCGTGGATGGCAAAATGTCAGCCGCTGCCATTGGAGGACTTACATTGTAAAGGATCTCGTTAGAATTTTACCAGTGGGTAATTTTACAGTTGCAGACCGACACTTTCCGTAGACTCCTGGATGAACAGATTCCACTTTGCCTAGCCGCAGTTACCTAGCACGATTACTCTTGGCTTAGCTGAAATTTGACTACAATTAGGCTCTCCGTTCTTGGGGCGCTCTCTTTCTTTAAGCACGGCTAAGTAGTCGTTTCTTCACAAAGTCCAGAAGCCTCCCAGAAGTTTTTGCCAACTGGCCCATTGTTCAAGTAATTGCCCAAATTCTATTACCTAATAACCTATTCAAATTAGATAGCTATTGTCACTTGTGTTATGCGACACAATAGCTTTATACATTGGACTGATACCTCATACTACTAAATTCATCTCCTAAAAATAACATCGTATAAATATTTTCAAATATTACTTCCACCATTTGTGAATCCCTGGGATGTATTTCACTTTTGCTCCTAAAGGCTAAATTGGCGGAGATTTCTATAGTTTGCGTTTCTTCATATTAATGCATTACGTCAAATATTTAATAGTTATATAATCGTGATGGTTTCCATAATACTAGTTGTATAAAGCTAAGCTGCACGTGCTATGTGTAATGTATTAAAATAATTTCAGAAAATTTTTCAATTTTTTTTATTTTAAAAGTAACAGTAATATATCTTTTATTCATTTGTTTATTTTTTACTCTATTTTAAATGTTCAGCCATACGGCAGTGGCGAACTCGCTCTCAGTGAAGTATATGAATGAATTTTGTGTTGATAAAAATAAATGTATTGTACCGTTAATGTTTGTGTAATGTATTAAAATAATTTCAGAAAATTTTTCAATTTTTTTTTATTTTAAAAGTAACAGTAATATATCTTTTATTCATTTGTTTATTTTTTACTCTATTTTAAATGTTCAGCCGTACGGCAGTGGCAAACTCGCCCTCAGTGAAGTATATGGATGAATTTTATGTTGATAAATATAAATGTATTGTACCGTTTATGTTTGTGTAATGAACTAAAATAATTTTAGAAAATTTTTCAATTTTTTTTATTTTAAAAGTAACAGTAATATATCTTTTATTCATTTGTTTATTTTTTACTCTATTTTAAATGTTCAGCCATACGGCAGTGGCGAACTCGCCCTTAGTGAAGTATATGGATGGATTTTGTGTTGATAAAAATAAATGTATTGTACCGTTTATGTTTGTGTAATGAACTAAAATAATTTCAGAAAATTTTTCAATTTTTTTTTATTTTAAAAGTAACAGTAATATATCTTTTATTCATTTGTTTATTTTTTACTCTATTTTAAATGTTCAGCCATACGGCAGTGGCGAACTCGCCCTCAGTGAAGTATATGGATGAATTTTGTGTTGATAAAAATAAATGTATTGTACCGTTTATGTTTGTGTAATGAACTAAAATAATTTCAGAAAATTTTTCAATTTTTTTTATTTTAAAAGTAACAGTAATATATCTTTTATTCATTTGTTTATTTTTTACTCTATTTTAAATGTTCAGCCATACGGCAGTGGCGAACTGGCCCTCAGTAAAGTATATGGATGAATTTTGTGTTGATAAAAATAAATGTATTGTACCGTTAATGTTTGTGTAATGTATTAAAATAATTTCAGAAAATTTTTCAATTTTTTTATTTTAAAAGTAACAGTGATATATCTTTTATTCATTTGTTTATTTTTTACTCTATTTTAAATGTTCAGCCATACGGCAGTGGCGAACTCGCTCTCAGTGAAGTATATGAATGAATTTTGTGTTGATAAAAATAAATGTATTGTACCGTTAATGTTTGTGTAATGTATTAAAATAATTTCAGAAAATTTTTCAATTTTTTTTATTTTAAAAGTAACAGTAATATATCTTTTATTCATTTGTTTATTTTTTACTCTATTTTAAATGTTCAGCCGTACGGCAGTGGCAAACTCGCCCTCAGTGAAGTATATGGATGAATTTTGTGTTGATAAAAATAAATGTATTGTACCGTTTATGTTTGTGTAATGAACTAAAATAATTTCAGAAAATTTTTCAATTTTTTTTTATTTTAAAAGTAACAGTAATATATCTTTTATTCATTTGTTTATTTTTTACTCTACTTTAAATGTTCAGCCATACGGCAGTGGCGAACTCGCCCTCAGTGAAGTATATGGATGAATTTTGTGTTGATAAAAATAAATGTATTGTACCGTTTATGTTTGTGTAATGAACTAAAATAATTTCAGAAAATTTTTCAATTTTTTTTATTTTAAAAGTAACAGTAATATATGTTTTATTCATTTGTTTATTTTTTACTCTATTTTAAATGTTCAGCTATACGGCAGTGGCGAACTCGCCCTCAGTGAAGTATATGGATGAATTTTGTGTTGATAAAAATAAATGTGTTGTACCGTTTATGTTTGTGTAATGAACTAAAATGATTTCAGAAAATTTTTCAATTTTTTTTATTTTAAAAGTAACAGTAATATATCTTTTATTCATTTGTTTATTTTTTACTCTATTTTAAATGTTCAGCCATACGGCAGTGCCGAACTCGCCCTCAGTGAAGTATATGGATGTATTTTGTGTTGATAAAAATAAATGTATTGTACCGTTTATGTTTGTGTAATGAACTAAAATAATTTCAGAAAATTTTTCAATTTTTTTTATTTTAAAAGTAACAGTAATATATCTTTTATTCATTTGTTTATTTTTTACTCTATTTTAAATGTTCAGCCATACGGCAGTGGCGAACTCGCCCTCAGTGAAGTATATGGATGAATTTTGTGTTGATAAAAATAAATGTATTGTACCGTTTATGTTTGTGTAATGTATTAAAATAATTTCAGAAAATTTTTCAATTTTTTTATTTTAAAAGTAACAGTAATATATCTTTTATTCATTTGTTTATTTTTTACTCTATTTTAAATGTTCAGCCGTACGGCAGTGGCAAACTCGCCCTCAGTGAAGTATATGGATGAATTTTGTGTTGATAAAAATAAATGTATTGTACCGTTTATGTGTGTGTAATGAACTAAAATAATTTCAGAGAATTTTTCAATTTTTTTTATTTTAAAAGTAACAGTAATATATCTTTTATTCATTTGTTTATTTTTTACTCTATTTTAAATGTTCAGCCATACGGCAGTGGCGAACTCGCCCTCAGTGAAGTATATGGATGAATTTTGTGTTGATAAAAATAAATGTATTGTACCGTTTTAGGTTTAGATAAACTGTGTGAATCATTTCAGAATATCACAAAGCAGTTTGCCGTTAAAACTAGCGCTTAACGCAGTATCATTTTTCCTGGGATCAATCGCAGCGTACAGTCTGCACGCCGAATTTGCAGCAATTGTATTCCCAATCAATATCGCTCTTGGATGGTATATATGGACGTCACATGCCCTTGCAAACGAAAGGGTAAATATGTACCAGTGTAAAAAATTTTCGATTCGATTCGGTCGAAACCAAACCAAAAAAAATTTTGTCAATACCCAATACGGGTTGCCTAGCTGTACCGTTGGCTTTCCTACTAAACGACACCTATAGGATTCCGTTTTGAGTTATTTGGTAAAAACTAAAATTTTTCGCACTTTTGGTACATTTTTTTACTCATTCCTAAGATAGTATTTTTATGCGTTTTTCTTGTTCACCAACTCTGGTAAATTTAATAGGCAGCATAGATATACATTACCGATCTTTTAAAAATAATATTATACATCTTCATGGTTATGATGTCATTCTTCGTGATTATTAGTTAACAGTTAGTTTTGTTTTTTTGTTAGATATAATTCCAACCCATAGATACAATTTTATATATAATGCGTCATTTATTATAAGATGCGTGCGCCAGGGCCAAATTATGTGACGCGTCCAATTCAACTAGTTCGGGTGAACTATAGCTTAGCTGGGCTACTATGGTACATGTAATAGCTTAGCTGGGCTACTATGGTACATGTGATAGCTTAGCTAGTCTTAATGTGATAACAGTGGGTTTATCTAGACTCATTTTATAGTGCAATTCATACTCTATATATCTAGATATAGAGCGCTGCTATTGTAAGTATTCATGTTGTATGATTGCGTCACAATAAATTTATGAATGGGCTATGAGATCCAAGATTCACGAAAACAGCATATCGCCGCACCGTTCGAGCAATCCATCCCCTATGTGTCGACTAAAGCTGTGCTGTTATTATATACCCTGCAGGGTGGTTTCAAAACGGTTTTTTGGATCGGCCCATAGGACCCTAAAGGTGATGCTCAATATAGCTGTGCACGTCTCTCTAAATTACGTGTTTAAAACTCAGAATTCGCCGCCTAGACGATATGAGAAGCCACTAGTTATACCTACATTATATTCGCGCACATATTTATTAGATAATTAAAATCAACCGCCGCGCCTTTAGTATACTTAACTAGATTAAGCACACTATGTTTTTGTTTTAAAGCCAAGAGCTTTAACAAGAAGAATAACATAATAGTGTTTTATTGCATACATGACGCCAGAGTAGCAACTCCTGTACTTTTGCTATGTTTCAAATGAAAGTTCAAAGCTGACAGGATTTTGTTTTTAATTACTTGTTTTGAAATAGCGTAAATTAAAGACCAATTGTCATGGTAATTTGGAATCCGCCGACTGAAGAGGTTAGTTTAAAAATAATTAAAGTCAATTTAATGGTAAGCTATTATCCTCACATACACTGTAAATATCTTATATAGACGCTTTGTGGACAGTTGCGCATCACCGCTATTGCAAAACCATCATATTACGAAATTGTTAACATGGTAACATAATAACACACTACTGCCCATTAATTAGCAAGTATAAGAAAACGCGGGTAATAAAACATTGTTCGGTAAATATTTTGCCTCATTGAAGTAAAATTTGTGAAAATTCATAATTTTTATATTAAAGAAAAAGCTAAAGAACGTAAAACCCCTTGTACTATTTTGTATCAAATTTGTTATCTTGTTGAGTTTAATATACGGCTATTTTATCACATAGCTCGGTGCAGGATTTTTTTTTTCAAATTTTACTGTTCCGTTTTTACAAATAACATTAATTGAAGTCAATTGTTACGGTAATTGGGAATTTACCGACTGAGGTGCGTTTGTATATATAACGAATTTTCAAATCTGAATCGGGAACTGTCTGAGCTGTTGGTGCAACCTTGTAATTCGGTTAAGAACCTCAAAATCATGAAGAACACAGCCGTGACATACCACCAACAATGAGCTCTGTTCCAATTTGAATGGTAATCACACATATTGGAGCAAGTCCTGAAAATAATTTATTTACGGCCTTTAACTAACAAAAACCAGAATGAAACAATATAATGGGAAATGTTTAATGCCGGAAAAGCTTGATATCGAAATTTTCAAAATTTTGGAAAAGGTGAGTGTTTAAATCCGGACAAAAATAGGAAATAAGAAACTTTAGAAGTTCTTTGAAACGGGGTAACGTAGAAAACTATGCACAAAGGGTAATTTCTAAAGTCTTCGGAAACATTAAAGTTGGTAAGTGTAGGAAATAATATAATTTTGGCCACTGAGAAACTTTTTGCAGGAAATCGTGGGAAATATTGAGAAAAGAGAATGTGGATAACTATGAGAAGCGGAAGGTTCAGAAATGCCAAGTATCGCTAAACTGTATAATTAAGAATTCCGAGGGAACTATTAACTTTTGAAATTTCCCTATTTCTCTAGGTCGTTCCCTCTACTTCGTACAGCGGCAAATTTTAGGGTATGGTCGTGTTTGAGAAACTACTCAACTTCCCAATTTTCTAAAATGTCCACAAGTGTTGTCGCCAAGATTTCTATTTTGCAAAAGCGAAATAAGTGCAATCTTACACGACAAAATGCCATACAGTTCAATCATTCTATTTTTAATAAAAACATTTAAATGAAAAAAATCCCCACCGAAAGCATGAAGTCCTTATGCTGAATCCTTAAGCCTCTCCTGCTTATGGAGAAGTGGAGATGACCCTTATGAACTAGTGAACTACCAAACATAATAAAGTACACCCTAGGACATGTTCACATTGCATCCGATCCGATTCGACTTGACCAAATTATATAGTTATTGTATACGTGTGTATGCATACGTATTTCTGTTTTCACACTACATTATCCGATTCGGTCCGAAAAAATTGCGCATGCTATTTCGGATCGGATCGAATACAGTGTGAATAAGCCCTTAGGTTAGTACGAACATCAACATGAAGAAATTTAATTTTAGGTCCGACAATGTGTCATGGAATTGGTCGCAAAAATCAAGTCGATGTGTTTGAATCTGAAGTAGTTAAAGATGTTAAATACACAACGTCCTGATGAAACAAAGCGAAAACTGATATTATTTAGAAATATTTCGTATAATATTACCTGTAAACATTAGAGTCAAGTGCAAATGATTAAAAATGATCAATTTTTAAACAATAAATCTAACAATGGTAGCGATCACACCCCATGATGCGATTTAGTGGGCAGATTTTGACACAAATCTCTTCTATTATTAAGATTACTGTGGGGCATATAAAGTAATTGATTTAACTGAATTTTCATGGTGGATCTATGGCATGCATAATCGTAGGGGTAGGAGGGTTACATCTGATGCGATTTAGGACGCAGATTTTGACACAAATCTCTACTATTATTAAGATTACTGCGGGGCATATAAAGTAATTGATTTAACTGAATTTACATGGTGGATCTAGGGCCTGCATAATCGTAGGGGTAGGAGGGTTACATCTGAGGTGTCACACCTCACTTGTACAACAAACTCTTCTGGAGGTGCCCCAGGCATCGAAACCATAGGCGCCTACGGCGACAGCACAAACCGACCGGCTGACCCCACCCCTTTGGGACCTCGAGCCTCGAAAAAACTCGAACACATTTGACAAACTACAAAGAGAGTCATTCTCAATTTATAAAATCCCTCTTTATTCACCCGTTTGTAAATGCACACCGTGTTTCTAAAATATAGCGCTTCAAAAATCTTTGGGAGCACTCCGTGTAATTAAATTCAAAATCAACGCGCAGTCTTAGCATTCAAGATAATTGTCTAGCTAGAACAGATCAGCTAACACATCGCCTTTAAGTAAAAATAAACAAAATTAAATTGCACTCTGAGCTTAAACACTATGAGTCCATGTTTATGTTTATGGTGCTTCAACACCATAAACACTCTGAATAGGGACAATATCCTTGTGCCCCGCGCGGTACCTTGTAGCAATGCATTGTATAGAAGTGCCCGTACATAAAAGATCGTTGTATCTGAATGATTGTTGCTGTGGAAATAACACGTATTATTGTAATACTGCATAAACAATACTATCAGCACAGAAACAACTGTTTCGACAACAAAACAACTCTCAACCATTTATGCTTTGGCTAGCTAACACTTCTTATCTAACCGTATTCAAATGATTCGTGAAAGTTATTTTGTAGATGTCAACTCATGAAATGTCAATTCGTAAAAATGTGACTGTTTTTACGACACTCCACTCCAGGGCCCAAAATGATCACAATCGTATTATCCCCGAGGGACTCAATTGTCATGATCGACATATTATGTGAAATCAGACTTTACAAATACGACGTTGCCTCTGCACGAAGCTTTACACAAAACTGGCAACATCTAGCAGTTGAAATATCGTTGAAATTTCAAAGGCGTAGCTATTACACATAGCTTTAATAAACGACACTGATACCCCTGAGGCTACTGTTGCAATAAATTCAACCCAGTCTACGTTGTAACAGTCATAGCATTATTTTGGCATTGTGAATAAAGCTATTGCACATTGCATTGACGAATCCAGACAACAAATATTGATTTCGTTGCCATCGACCATCAACGCGACGATAGATGTTGCGCTCTCGGCTTAGACCGAAGCGAACGTTGTTGAGTTGTGGTTCCGATCGACACAATTTGCACAACAACTCGTGAAATCCCGCGGGATTGAGATGGAAATCCTGTCGACCGAAAAACTCCAGGATAATGCGCCCGTTTTACACAAACGGATTATTAGTCTTTTGCGACCAGGCTATGCATGAGAAGCCCAGACTTGCCGGCCGCACTTGAACAAAATCAGAGTAGTCGCCAATCTCAGGAATGGTTGGATGTGGAAGAGGTAATGCGGGATTCACGTTATAATGTCCCCACCACTTGGAACTTATGTACCCCACACAGTGGCAGGCACACCCTAGACTACAGGGTGTCTTAGACACCCCTGTGTTTTTTAAATAAAGTTTCAAATAAATTTCAAACAAAGCTAGCTAATAGTTTGGCTTATTTCAGACGGTGTCAATGAACCGTCGTTGCTTTTTCGTTTTGCTGAGGGTTTCCGCCACCCCGTGGGGTCATTTTACATAGCGCCTACAGGATACCCTAGAAACACCGCATTGGCAAGCATAAAACACCGAAATACTACATTGCCAAAATGAGGTATCTAGGGGTGTACCCGACACCATCATATTTTGCTATATGGTGTGGGTGTCACTGTCACCGTTTTTACGGTATAGTCTACACTACAGGGGGACAAAAGTTCCAACTATTGGGGACATTATAACGTGAATCCCGATGTTAAGATGCTGCAGATGTTCTTGCCGATGTGGCAGAACGATTTCGTTTTCTAATTGCACCTATGACTTAACGGCTTCATTGCCACCTCGTTGCATATCGTTGACGCCGGACGACACTATGACGATATTATATTCGTGCAGACGAATACTCCGTAACCAAATCATGCTGGCCAGATCCTGAAATAAACCCTCAGACAAGACGAACAATTTGCCCCAGTCAATATATTGTAAATGTCTATCACCCAAATAGAGAACCGTTTTGTTGAAAGCTGGGTAGGATGATAGCTCGCGAACCTTGAAATCTTTTGGACTGAATATTTCATAAGCAGTCGTTCCATAGATATGCCGTTTAACAACCGCCTCCAAGGCTTTACCATACAGATACGGCTTCGGAAAATAAACCTTGTCCAACAGCAGTAACCTCCCGTAATCCACAGGCGAAAATGTCATCTTGGTCGTGGCTACAGCAAATAAAACGGAGCAGCTCCGGATCTACCAGTCCTTCGGCGATTCTAAGGACGTCTCTACGTAGCGGATTCGATTCACGCAAAAGTTGACTTGTGAGTACATCTTCATAGACCTGTTGACTCCGAAAAATCCACACAGCAGGAATTTTACCCCCGTTACGATGCACCCAGTTGCGAACATGAATGGGATCCACGGTTTTCTATAGAATTTACTCGCTATACTCTATAGAATTTACGCTGATCCGTTTGACGCAGAAGGCAGTAGCAAAAACCCATTTCAATTGAAATCATCCTGTGTACTGCAATCGTCGGGCGCGCTGAGCGATACACATGAAGTCGAGACAGCGGATGATCAAAGGTGTCGTTAATTTGTTGGTGGAGCTATTAACGGATAGTAGTTCTGGTTCCATTATTATCACGTCGGCTTGGTTTTCAGATCCTGTAGCAGTTTGTTGAGTTGTACTTGATGTCAAACCATTCTCCGAAACCATCACCTCTTCAGCTTCAGGTTTCAAATTGGACGTGTTCTCTTCACCAAATTGACTGCAACTGTTATCTTGTTCGAGTATGTTGTTTGCCTTTACCAATGAGCCAGACAGGCACCTTTTAGTGGTTGTGTATCGCTTCCAAACGTTTTCAAGCAATTTTACCACCGCATCTTTTGGGCTAATAGTTTCGCCAAATGGACGCTGGTAAAGCCAGACCGCGGGAATCGAATACCTCTGACATAGCTAGAACAAGCTGCAGTCCTGACATCACTTCTTCTGGCGCAGAATTAACATTCCCTGAGATTCATGGAAGCTTCATTAAACACGTGTTTCGGCACTTTCTAAAATGCTGTTCGACCAACAGAAAAGCAACAAAGCTGAACCCGGAGTGCAAGTATCGAAAAACGTGGTGGTGGACAAATCACTAAGTTGCGCTTACTCCGGCTGTGGAAAAACCTACAAGAGTGCGGCCGACTTAAACGATACACCAGAAACGCATGCGCACGACGACGACTTCCGCCAAACACCTGCACTTGTAGGGGCGCTTGCCGTCATGAAGCATCGATGGAAAACCATCAGACAGAGAGTGGACGGACAAAACAATGCCATACACGTATGCGCTTATATGCTCCTTCAATGTTCGCCTGCCACAACAAAAAACTAGCCGTGAAAGGGATGCCGAAACAAATAATACCAAGCCACCACGACCAGCGGATCATTTGCAAACCATGAAAATATGTAGCGAAGACGAAAGTGAGCGACAAGTGTGGCCGATTGCTGTCGGCAACAAGCATGTCCCGCCACTGGAAGATCTGTCAACAGTAGTTTGGTGCACGACGCAAGAGTCAATGTTAGAGGAGTAAATCCAACGCCACGGGCGACAAATTAAACGAAGAAGACAACAGCTACAAACGACGCAGTGTTTGTAATAATTGTTACAAACGATCGATCATCCGTAACACTTATTTAAATTGACTTCACTTAAGTGAAATTAAAACCACAGTCGTGGAATTAAAATACGTTTCATGAATGAAATTGAAACCAAATCGAGTCAATTAAATTCGGGCAAAAATAAAAGTGAATTTAAAATGAGATATGGAATTGAGTTCATGTCATTTTTACCATGTCGCTGCGCACATCTTACAGTAGTACCGACAATTGCAGGTAACATTATTAACGATTAAGAATTTTTTGGCGTAGACAGTCCCAAAAACTGTTGCTCAGTGGTTAGGGCCGTTTATCGGCCGGCCGTGGCCTACATGTATAACGTAAACTATATCCCGCTAGTTGAGCACACGTTGTAGTGAAGTTTTATTAAACGCTCTGTCAAAAAAAACCGGACGGAATGCGTTTACCAAAACAAGACAACCAGTCTAACAACAACCAAAACTTAGTAGATAGACTGTCATAATTTCAATGTAAAGACATCTTCTTCGCCTCCATATGCAAAATAGTTGGCTACCAGTACATGCTCGCTCATGTACAGTCCACATAACGTCAACAAATTAACGACAAAAGGAAACATAAATTTGCTGGGCCATTTTCTGAAAGTTTCAGGAAACAATTGTTTAAAGTTCACAACTGACAAAAACATATGTGCTTTTGTACTATAATATATAATAGCATATGTGCTCAAGAACATGTGTGTTATATCATGTTTAACTTTGCACTTAGGAGACACCCAAGATAACATGTGCAGCGTGTCACACCATGGTCACAGAGTCACCCGCGAATATAGCCAATATGCGTTAGTGTCACTTGTTGACATTAAATGGACAATGATAGATTGTCACAGCGAATAATGCAGTTCCAAGTTCAGCAGCAATGAGCTCTACGAGCATTATTGCAAAATCTCATTACCCATGCCGTCACGCGAATCATCCGTCCCAATGATGAAAAATGATCAAACGGAATTAAATCGCCCGGTATGTCTGACCGCACAAGAACCAGGTCAGTGGTGGGATCGTCACTATACTCATCAGTCGAGAGACTGCTCATTTTGATGCTAGCCGACCAGTAAGTGACATCATAGTCAAGCCATGATGGACCGTTCCACCACATCGAGTTGTTGCACATCGCATTACAACTGCACATGCTTGACGACAAATCGGCTCGATTGTCTTCCGTAGGAACGTAGCGATGTACTACAGACTGATCAGGAAGTATTTCCGCTACCCGGTTTCGAACGAAAGTAGTACTGATCGACTTCTTCAGAAACAAAACCAGAACGCACAGTGAGTCGGTGCACAAGTACTTCACAGAAAGTTGGATCCGTAGCTGTTGATCAACAAATTTGGTTAACCGATTGCCTATCAAAACCACCGTCAATTCCCACCGCGGGATGGACAACGATTTTGCTGGGGCTACACGAGCTTTAGCGAATACATGCCAGGATGATGTTCCAGTCGCACTTGACACCCGCAAGAAAATTACAGCAGAATATACCTTGGCCAAGCCATCAGTGAAGCAGTGAACCTAGGAGACATTGCTGCCGTCGTTGCGTGCAATGACGCAACGAGGTATTTCCAGGCCGCTGCTTTGTTGGAGGTAGTGTGAACACTTCTGCCACTCGTCGATTACACAGCCTGGAAGATGATCATCCCAGCCGAACTTCTTCATCCAGAAATATTGTATTATCAACTTGCCGACTACTGTGACTGCAGAAAACAGCCCACGCGTGTCAAAGACTCGCAAAAACTTCAGCATCAGTCGCTTAGTTGAAATGACGTCTGGCTGCACCTTGAACGACGCGCACGCAAGAGTGTCTGTCTTGGTGTTCCAACCAAGCCAGAGAACCTTTGTGACGACTCCGTCACCCCGGTCAGTCGGTTTAATGTGCGCACGCAGTTCGCATCATTGGTGAACCAGTGTCTTAGGTTCATTGTCGCTTTATCAAAAATCGATTTTGCTCCGTCGTAATGAAAATAAACAGTGTGCGTGTCCAGTAATTGCACAGGCGATGTTTTGTTAAAATGGATAAAAGTACAGATCGATACAAGCGAAATAGGACAAGGCGACAGTACGCCACTGGCGGAAATTTAGGTGTTAAAGTAAGAACAGCCAATGCGAGCGACATTAGTTGACGATACCGACAGAGTAAACTGACGTGAAGGTGACCAGATACCACTAGGTCTTGATAATCGAGTACACGAAATTTTACCCACTCTTAGGCAAATAAAAGGGTCCTGGCGCAGCTCCCCAGTGCCCTAATGCTATTTTACTCACGCGAAAGTCCGAAATAGGTTTATGAGCGGAACCCTAGGTTGGGATTCACCCTAAAGATAATAAAACTTGGAAACCTAAGGTCCTGCAGAATTTTAGGCTAAAGAGGGGAAGGCGGTTCAGCCTTATTACCTGTGAGCAGGCTTAAGGGTTGACCCTCCCTCAGAGGGACCTCCATACCACTAGATACGTGGACCAATATAGGGGCCAGGCCGAACACCCTGTATACCCGCCGGCAGCCTGCTAAACGATTCCCTTAGGTCAACGAAAGCGGTTCACCGGGGAGTCGTGGAAGCTGGGGTTGTCATGGAACCACAGCGGGGAATGGTTGTGCAGCTGGGACCCTTAAGGTCAGAAATGGTCCTGGTACATATATATCATGACAAGCAAATGAGTATATATATAAATACATACAACATGGAAACAAGCACACGAATAAGTACAGCCAAGCAAACAAAGCACACTATGGACGAAATCGAGGCGTTTGGTACTTACCTGGATTTTGATTCGTTTTTGGTCAATTTCAACGGTCTTTTAAGTCCCAAAGCTTGAAAATGTCCAATGTTGGTAGGCACCCACGAAACGGACCGGTCCTGTTACATAAATATTCCAAAATGATGTGAAAAAAGGGTAAATAATCCTGCAAGCAACTGGTTCATCTGCAATACCGAAGAAACGTATTTAAAATGTGTAGAATACAGCTAGAAAACAGATGAAAAAATCTACTACAAATCAAGGTTGCAGCACTCGACGAAAGGATACTGTAGTTTGCAGGATATAACGTACACTTAGTAATCTGCGAATGAACGTAAGAGCAAAAATTTCCGACACCAGTTAATCGAAAATGCCTACTGCAGCGTGATGGATGATCGGCATTTCAGAGGGAAGTCGTGGTACAATTTTTTCACTGATAAGGAAAAAGCCGATTCGCTCTGTTTCAATAACCAAACACTTAATTAATAAATGTTTACAAATATATACATTATGAAACAAATGAGCAAATATATTTTAAACAGCCTTTATATACATGTTAAATCCACCAGTAGGTACAAGTGTATTTTTAGCCGTGTAACAGTATAACTTATTTGTGTATTGTACAATGGTTGCCAAAGTCAAGCTCGTAGCACAAATCGAAACGGCTTGTACCAGTGAAAGCGACATCCATAAAGCACTGAGCTATCTAGGAGCTCACGCTCGGTTCCTTAACATCGCAAAATTAACCAATAACAACACGCGTGGACATTTTGTACGACAAGCTCAGTTAGCTGTATGCATTTATGAACAGTGGGCGTTAAGGAGTTAATGATGCACTCTAGACATCACATCGGTGAAAAGTTAAAGGATCTGTTTATCAACCCCATATCTGCAATAGACAATATTGTATTTATGTGTAAATTCTCCAATACTGTAACGCGCAAATTGTTTTTAAAGTATTGTTAGCCTACGGCGAGTCAAATTTTTTTGGTTTTATGCTATGTCCATAACATTCACCATGAAGTCAGCGATAACAGGAGTGATTGCAGAAATAGACAAGTACATAATTTTACGGTATGAAAACGAATTTTATTTATGCCAATGTTAACATATAATAATTTTATAGCCTCTACCGTATCAATAGCTCATATTGCATAGCTTTTTCGGTTATCAGAATAAAAATCTAATATTTTAATTCTCTGTACGGCATTTTGAAGCCAATTGTGCATCATTGAAAGATTTCAATGTGCGTCAGGTGTTAAATCTGGGTGTAAGCGTTAGTTTACATGACTTTTTCCTTAATTAATAAAACGGGGCGAGACAAACGGATTTTCTCCAACAGAAATCAAATTTGCATAAAATTCCTACCCGTTATGCATAAATTTATCGTTGAAACATAAATTTTGGCCATTTAGGGTCCGGCGACATTTGATAAGTTTATAACTTCTCAGATACACAATTTTGAAAGTTTTCGTCTTTTTGCTTAGATGAATTAAACTTACTTATGATTACCAGTATACGATTGCTCACTAGATTATATCATCCATAAGGTAGTATTTCACATTTTAGGCACCCAGTGCTTCCCGTGTTGAATATTATGCAAAAACAATTTAACTGCTTCAATCACATTCGGCAACCCCGGAAAAGTGTGAACCTATACTCTAAACCTCGATGATACAACAAAATTGAAAATGTCAAGGTTGGACAATTTTGGCCCCAAAATTAAAAATTTTTATACTCTTTTATCCGCCCACAAGGTAAAAGGTACCCAAAGTTGGTTTCACGACTGCAAACCATAATTATATACCAGAAGCATTTATAGAACCCTCGCTTAAAGTGCGTCTAATGAATATCGACCCTACATCTTGACCAACAACACGTAAGAATCATTTAAGTGAAGTTAGCAAAAATGGGCTGGGAATGGCAAAAATCAACTGGAAAATTTCATACATTCCAATACAGCAGTGACAAACCATACCAGCACAAAAATTATGCAACTTAGTGTCGCCGATATGGTCCTTTTACTATGAAAATTCGATAGTTGAACAACCACTTTTTGCGTTTCGCTTGCGCTAAATGGAATACAAACAAGGTTGATGGCTGGACCATGGCCCACATTTGGAGCAAAAAATAATGGCAATGTTCTCGAAAACCTGTTACATATAGTGTGCGTGTAACCAGCAGTCACTAGAAGGCATCAAATTGTTAACTCTATGCTATTCTAGCTGTGTCATCGCAAATAGTGCGGACTGTAACATATCCAAATGGTATACACCCAAGTGTAACATGTAGTCGGGTTCCAATATTATAGATGTATTAATTACAAATAGTTGCTGCTTCCATTGCTTAATAACCCAATAAGCTCCATAATGCAACCGCTCACAGAAAACTAAATCTCACCAACTGATTCAAAAAACAAATTACCCTCTATGTGACCATGTTTCTAATTTTCGGACCTCGAGAGACCTTCTGATAGTTTTCAACTGGGGTGCTCTGACCACCCTACCTGGTGGCCAGAGCCGTAGATGTAAAATAAACCGCACTAATCGATAGAACATACCAAAATTACTCCACGAAAGGCCTATGTAATCTCTTCATACTCCCGGACCCACGAGGGCACAATACGGGACTGTCCCTGAGGATGCTCTAACCCCTATAACTCCCCAACGCAATTACGAACATGAAAACTGACACCGCCAATAATTGAACGGCTCAAATTACTCGGTATAAGACCAACTTAATTTTTTCGAACTCCGTACCTCCGAGTGACATCAGATTACCTTCCGAACGGTATCTTGACCCCCATAATTCATTGCCGGAACCGCGGGAAAACAACTTACAAAGCCAAATACACTCAACGGGTCAAATTACGCCATATGAGACCCAACCTGAAAAGATTGTAAAAAAATTAAGTCATATTTGCACATTTGAAACTCCAACGTCTTTAGGATCTACATGTGCACATAAAATCGAACGATGCCACAAACGATCTATCTTCTTTTAACCGAAATTCATTAAATTAAACGCAACCGATCGATTTTGTTTGAACGAAAACGATCGAAACTACGTTGAATTTTTTAGGGCTTAATTGTGTCTAATTGTAAATATGGCGGTGTGGAATCATTTCACCGATGCACTGGTGTTGACACACATTATAATACATGATGTACTAGAATTTGGCAACATGCCAAGTGTATAAATTCGGAGAAATGAGAAACTGTAACGTTAACACACAGTAGAACAACTCATTAAAATATGTTCCTGTAACGAAACAAAGATGTAACTCAGCAAAAAATATTTATTAATCTGCTGTTCAATAAGGCATAGATGCAGCAAAACTGATAGTCAGATATCTAATAAGCGCCCTACGAGCGTTAACGCTAAGATGACCTTTTGGTCGGGGGGGGGGTAAAACTGGATATTTTGGCCAGTAGCACGTAAACGTGCAGGGAACTGGTAAAAATGTTATTTGCGCTAGGAAGCATCATTAGTTAGCTAGTTCAAACAAAAAAAAATTTTCGTCTTCACGCACGCCGTAAGAGGCTGGACATCCACATAAGTCCCAAATCGACAAAAATCGTAATGAATAATTTTACGACCTCTTTTTTTCGGGTAGTGTCGTGGCTCCGTGTTCGAAGTTATGGTCCAAATTCTTTTCTATGCAGGATTAGACAGGTCTACACAACATTTTTAATTGCACGATTTTCAAATCTACTCCAATCATGGAGAGTGACAGCTGTCGATATGGCATGAACCCCAGTTTTACCCCCCCCCCGACCAAATTCCTTTTTTGGTCATTGCTCGTTACTTATGCATGGTACATAAATGTTGTTCATATATCATACCTGTCCCCTGGGTGCCTTTTGAAAAAATATTAACCCAGGTGCTTGCTGTTACTTACCCCAGCGCTGGGGTCAAAAGGTCGATTTTAGCACATTTGACTACCCCCCGACCGTTGCTAGTTAGGGGTATGGTGGAGTCAGTAGAAGTCAATTAATTTGTCTGTTATGGTTCTTTCCAATCACGAAGCGAATGGTGAAACGACCTGAGCTCTATCTCGCGCCCGACCTGTTGATCTCAGGCTTTTACACACCCCCGACCACACTTTTACCCACCCCCGACCACCACCAAAATGTGGAAAAATCGAACATACGATGTTATTTCGAGGAAATTTCACGCTTTTGGTTCATAATACATTGTGGCAATACATTTGGACGACATATGTCGCAAAATTATTTTTTTAAAAAAATTCTAAATTTACCCCCCCCCCCCGACCATGGTCTCAGGCATGTACACTGGCAGTTGATATGGGCTGCCATTTTGTACCCTCATAGTGGAAATTGTGGTATAGAATATCTTACATACCGTTTTCAAGTTAACTATGCTGGTTAAACACGGTCGAAATGGCCATTTCACATTTTTACCCCCCCCCCGCCAAATTTTATCCCCCCCCGACCACAAGCTACTTCCGGTATTCTAACATATCTGGCAAAGGGTACGTTTTGAATTTTTTTGCATAACACTTCCCCCAGGCTAAACTATCGATATAAATAGCTACCGTGTATGGCCACTTCGTTTCCATTTAATAACCGGTATAAATCGGCACCCCCGTGTTTTAAAAGTGTTAAATTTAACCCAAGAATAGGCATAAAAAGCTTAATTTTTGATATACGGATTTCCGCATAACGTCATTTTGACCGCACTGACGGGCTGCACGAGATACGATCACAAAATCGAGGCTAGATGCAACCTGGAGCATACCAGAGGCCATTTTATGGTACCTTGCTGAGCAGCAGGGGGTGGTATTTGAGAAGCCATAGCATAAAAACGGTTAAAAAATTTACTATAACGACCTCAAATTACGGATCCTTGATGTTTTTTGGTCATAGGGTGTAAAAATGAAGATAATCGGAGCCAAAAAAGTCATTAGTCATTTTTTCTGGGGCAAAACGTCATCGTAGCGTGAAATGACCCGTTAACTCTACCTCAGAACTGCTTACGAATAGTGAACAACATATGTATGTAATCTATGTACATAATATATTAGAATCTTAATAAAAGCACAGTAGCACAGAATACAAACAGAATTTGCTACAACAGCATGACACTCGTCCCTTTCGCAACACTCGCCTTGTCTCACCCACTGACATATAAACTACCTCTACACGAAGAGATCAGTATAAATATACTAGACACTTGAAACCAGCACCCACGAAAACCTATATAAACATATTTTGAGCCACAAATCTGTTAATATACCGTTAGAAGTGGTAATGTCACAGATGACTATATGGCGTAGGGCCCAAGTTTGGCCTCAAATACCAATAGACCCAGGGATCCTACATCAAATCTGTTTCATCGATCAGGTAGCCCCACAGTAGCTCTATCCACACACCAAATTTCGTTCGAATCGCTTGAGTGGTTACATAGCTACACCTCGACAAAATTTGACCAAAATTTTGGAAATTTGACTATATAATATTTGCTAAAGTCCCAAATGCCCCCTAAATACCAGACCAAAACAATTTATATACCCATAAATAAAGCTTCCTAGGACACATATTTCGATATGAAAATCATTCAAAGTGGCAAAAGGGACGCGGAGTTATGAGTAAAAATGACCCATTTTAGCTATGTATACCTGGGTACCCCCTTTAGCCCTCCTGTGGCAGACATTGGTGTGTCGAATCGGGATGAAACCTCCAAAAGGCACATCTAGAGTATTGTAGCTTTCATGTGAGCCCTCACACGTCCATATGGGTTTACGTTGAGATAACGAAGTCCTGTTTAATGAGAAGAAAATAAGGGGACGCCCACCTTTTTCACCATAGTGCGGTCTAGTGAGAATTCTTCGATTCCGAAGCGAGCGTTACTCCCTCCGAATTCAAATACAGAGTGATTTACGGGATATCTGCTATGCGCCAAACAAGGCAATGTTACCGATCATATACAATATCATTAGCAACCGCTCCTATTGTTCCATTTTCTTGTCGATAAGCGTCTTAAATTGTGTCATAATTTGAGCTTCTTTCTTATCCCGTTCGTCTTTGCTGAATAAGCTGAGCATTCGTTTCTCTTCGGCCGAATAGACTTGGTTCTCTTTGCGTAGACGAGTTGCTTCCATGCGTTTATGCCTACAAAATACAATAAAAAGGCTTTAAAAAATTAACCAATCAAGGTTATGATATCATAAACCTCCACATTTCCCAATGCTACGTAAAAACTAGAGATGATTTGGTTCAAACTGCTAGGGTTAATTTATACTAATAAATTACTTTTAGTTTAACATCTAAATAGTGTTCATAAATACAGGTACAATCAGAATTAAGTGCTCAAAAATCGCACAAAGTTCCATTCGACTTTGCTGAGACAAAATCGTTCGTTTGCGATTAATTTAATGAATTTCGATCGCGTTAAAATAAAAAATGTTGGGTCGCGTTTAGCCTAACGAATTTCGATTGAGTTCAAAAATTAATTTATAAAAATGTGAGTTTGCGTTTAGTTGCGTCATTTAAAAATGTGAGTTTTGCGTCATTTAAACGAAGATCGATCGATTCCGACATCGGTCGATTTCATTTGTGTTCAATTTTATGTCCACTTAATTCTGATTGTAAATGTAATAAATTATTACAAGTCCACTCATCGATATATTCAAAAACTTACAGGTGAATAAATCAAGTCAACGCACAAAATAATGCACTGTATATAATACACCCAAAGAACAAAGTTGCATTCTCCTTTCAGTCCACACCCCAAACTGTATTCGTACACGTATACGTTCGTTTATGGGTAGACGCGTTTATAATCTGTTTCCGCCCGCTAAAAGCACAATGTTTCCGGCAACGTCTGCATCCGAAATACATGCGGACTACCTGTATTTTCACCCTAATTTTGTGATTCTGGCCCAGAAAATATTTTCATCCCTTATTTCGCAGCAACGTCTTAAACCGAAATGCGAACGGATTTCCGAAAAAAATATGAGAACTGCTCACCGCAAGAAGCGAGCATGAAACGGAGGGAGCGTTGTATCATTTTTAAGTTATCACTATGTTTAATCATCTATAGCAGGCTATGTTTGATGCTTGATATCACCATAACACCTCTTGAACACTGAACCCATTAAAAACCTAAAACCTTGTCAACCTAAACACATAAAAAACAACTGACAATGTATCAAGTATTTGTACTGAACTTTACATAGCCAAATCATCGTGTTCAACCTACCGGAAAAGCTATGTAATAATGCTTCATGACCTGCGCGCAATATGTAACCAAACAACTGAAGACTGACTATATGCTGGAAAACTGGTTCATTGACCCTAAACCCATTGAAAACTTTAGAGAAGGCATGAAATATGGACGCTGGACTCTAAATTACCAAATCATTGCATCCAGCCTTATATCTATTTATAGACCATTGTTGAAAATCAGACATATGAAACCACACATTTTGGAAATCAGGTTCGTCGACCGTAAAACGCTTGAAACCCCATGAAAAGGTATAAAATAGTCAAGTTGGACTCTAAACAGCAACACAATCGTACTCAGCGCGCACGATAACCTAATAGACACTCATTGTAATGTAAAAACAAACGGTGAAATTTGAAAAATCGCCATTTCTGGCAAAGGGTGGACGAACCATATTCGGACCCACAGCGTACAAGGTAATGGTCCTACAAAAACGCAAGGTTGTAAATCTCGATGAGCTGATTCTCGTGGTATTTTTTCGATGTAGAGCCTGTGTTGCGAGATATGTGCTGCGAAACACTGATACCAGCATGTTAGATTTGACAAAGAACCTATAAAACTAGTTTTTTGCTATTTTGACCCGGAAGATGGGGTCGGAGCTGTTCTCGTTCAACTAAAGGGCATCCCGTCATTTTGCTTTCAAATAAAAATTGTCGAAATCCGTCCATCCGAATATGACTTACGAATGACAGCGACAGACAAAAAGAAATTGACACGATTTTCCCGCTTAGCGCCCCTAGTAGACAGTCCGCTAAATTCGCTCCCTCCGATTTAACAATAATTTGATAATCGGCGTCAGAAACTCTATAAAACTGTCCCTACTGGAGTTAAACTCAACGCTACTCCAATTTTTGCAAGCAATTTAAGCGAGTTTTTACCCTCAGAGTGGATTTTAGTAAATAATTTGTCAATAATTTCCATGTCAAATGGGTGGTGTTTTTACCGACTGGAAGCAAAAAATTTTATTAAAACGTACTAAACCCGAAGGCACGAGCCGGGCCAGACCCATCTGTTGCCAGAAAGCATCGAAAAATAATGGAAGCTTCAAATTATATGTAGAAAAAGTTGTAAATGTCCGCGAGGTACAGAAATGACTGTGGCGAGCACATAAATAGTTTTTGCTACTACATCTTATGTAAATCCAAGATAAATACTAACGAATCGTTTGTGCTGCGGGTTCCATAGCTTTACAAAACCCAACGTTTTAAATAATTAGCAAAGTCCAAAAAACCACAGTATCAGAAATCTCGTACAAGTTAAAAAATATTTGGGCATGTTGTCTTACCTTGTTCCGCTCATGACATATCCGACGTCTTCATAGGCCACAATTTCCTCTGACGTTAAACCAATTTCACCGCGCCGTGGAATGCGTTTTCCTTCAGCAATGTACGCAGCCATTGCAGCACCTTCGCCGGGCAAGAGACGGTCGCCAAACCTTAAACAAAATTCAAATTACGAAACTTGTTACTACACAATAACAATTTAGTAGGCACTTAGTTTATGGTAGATATATGTACAACTTACTATAATTTATTAAAACTATAATTTATTTTTGTAACGCGTAAAAGCGAACACAATTATTTTGCTGGGTGTGGACAGATACCAAAAATACAAAATGACTAAACATCAATGCTATCCCACCACTTGTTCAAAACGAAGACGCTTTACATCGGTCATTCCAAGGTTATCTGTTAGAAAAACCGGGAACGAGGTTTACGCTAAGGTATTGGCATACCTATCATAACGTAATGGTCGCACAGTCTCAAAATCTAGCGTGTACTGGTCACTAACTGAACAAAAACAATATCAGTAATCAGAAAAATGGAGTTGTTGCAACCTGTTTAGAGCCATACGTTTTCGTTTGCTTCATAATGTTTCACGTAAAATTCCGATAACGCAAAATTTTACTGTATGCTAATTTCATTTTCAACCGGTATAGAGGAACGGTTGATCAAACCCTATATAGGTAAATGCGACCCGTAATGACGACGTGCCAGCTAAAACTACACACTTTCAATGACCATTTTTCGACCTCCAGACTTTTGGCCGTCAAAGATAAATCAAGTAGTGGCAATGAACATTAAATAATATCAAGTCATTTTGACGTCAAGTTATCAAGAAATACAGCACTGGTAGCACAGTGCTTGTTTTAAATTTCATTTAAATCTGTTTTCACTGATTTAATAAACGGTTTTCGATTAATAAAAATATTTTCAAAAATAAGCGACCCCTATATTAGTACTCCATCCTTCCTCGGAGTTGTAACTAATCCCAAATTTGCAACCCTATAATTTACGGAAAACCGGTTGGACACCAACTTAAGATCTGGTTTCTTTAAATAAGTGCAACATTATAGCACGAACTTTACAAACATAATAACACCATAAGATGTTATATCGATCTTCCAAACTATGGCATAAATATAGTCCCAAATGTTTAAAACTTTAATAAGTATGGCGCCAGACTAATGTGATTTAACCCTAAACAAAAAAGAGTTCTCGCAATAAAGTTCAAAATTAAGTAAAATGACTTTTAACTTAAAAATCGTACTTTACTCCGCCTTCGCCTTGACCAGACGCTCCATTTTGTTGGCTTGGATCTTTAATTCTTGGAATGCGGGGTCCAATAAAATTCGGATTTTCTTCATCATCCTCTTCTGGTTCTTCACCAGGTGCATCACCGCGGGCTAATGATTCCTCTAAAATACACAAAGTAGTAAGACAATAAGGCATTTTGGGATTTTTTGACGAAGACAAGTGTCCCGATCCGAGCGCCTCACGGCAAATTTTTGAGATTTAAGCTCGGCATAATTCAATTCCAAAGGTAAATTTTCCATTTCCCCGGTAATCACGTTTTTCCAGTTGTCAAAAAATGACAATATTTTTTCGAAAAATTTATTCTAATTAGTTCAAAATTTTATATAAAAATTAGCTTAACCACACAACGATTGGTAGTAACAGCATTTCTGAAGCATTTTCAGCGTTTTGAAATGAAAAAGATTGGACAGATATTTTTTATTTCGATGATCCCGATTGAACAAAAGGTAGGCGCCAAGCTTTTCATAACTTTGACGATACTTGTTCCACACGAGGGCACCTTGTTCCTACTGTCGAGCAAAATTTTCAGCGAATAGAGAAGCCAGATGTTAGCCCCGGTCTAAGAACAGTGACTCAGTTCTTACAACTCAAGAAAGATTTATAAAACATGTTTGTAATGCAACGAAAGCCCATTTTTCTGATATACTCAGGTGCAAATTATAAATCTGCAATATCTTCACAGGGTAGTACACACTTAGAACATGTTTACGACAACTAAGGTTTGATCAGTAAAGGAATGTATGTATTTATTATGACTTCAATATGTTGGATATGTAGCTAAATACAATGGACTCACTAGTACATACATACATATTTCCCTACAGCTGCACGCAAGATCTATACGGCATGTGAAAAGCTATTATCTTAAACATCCCTATTCACCAATCGGCAATATAGCATTAATTTAGAGTTCTCACCTGGAAATTTACAGATATTTTTAAGCCGAACATCTTATGTTTTGAGCAAAAATGAGGAATGTTCTGAGAAAAAATCAATGCATTTCATATTTAGCGTTGCTATTTCACCTCCCATAGACGATTTCCCAAAACGGCACCTAATTGGGAAATCGGGTTTGACAACGCTAAAACTGAAAATGATACGTGAGTTGAATTTATTTGTTGATTGTGGCACTTTCTAAATGTAAAACATCAACTGTTTAAAAATACATGTGCTCTACAAAAAGCGCTAACAGGAACCGATGAAACTCACTTGTGGCTTCCACCCATTCGTTACAACTATCACTGCTATGGCTAGCAGCACTTTCGGCAGAGTCGCTCTCAGACCCCGAGTCCGTGTCTGTCTCTGACGTTGACGACAACTCTATGTCATGTTGTTTTCGGAGTTTCTTTTTGATTCTTTGTTTTAATTTCTTTGTTAGTTGTTTTTCTTTTTCCTTTCGACGCTTCCGCCGCTTACATCTGGACTCCTCTAATGATTCTTTTTTATTCTTCCTTTTCTTAGTCTCTAAAATTTATAATTTAGAGAAAATACGTTTGTATAACGCACAATACCAAATCTTAGAGAGATAGCTGACAGTTGGTATAACAGCGAAAACAAATTTTGACTTAAATAATTTGGGGTTTCCTTGTTCCTGCGCTCAAATAAAAACGCGAGGCCTAAGAGACAAGCAATACGCAGTGTTATTAATTTGTATCAAAGTATATACATACGTACAACTCACTATCAGCAGTATATGAACGATGTAAACTTGGTTATGTTCGGCACGGCGTTCTAAAGTTATAAGGTAGATAGTAACACAAAATAATATAGCGATAATTTTGATATTTACAGCACAGCTTGGTTATTAGTCACAGCATGGTATTTAGTAAAGGTCACATTGATAATTCTTCGACAAACAGCATGTCAACACAACGGTTTAAAATAATGCAGCAGCAATTTCGTAAACATTGGGACGTTGACTTTAATCATGAATTTCACAGCTTAGGCTGACTTTATTTTATAGCTATCCGGTGAAGTAAATCATGTGTGTCAAATATGTTCCAAAACAAAAAACTGATGACGGACAACTAATCAAACATATTTCGATCATTCACTAGTTTTGGTGGCTCATTCCTTGCACAACGACAATTATATGTAAAACTCATGAACTTTGGAGTCCTCCAAACATTTACACCTGTTCATAACTGATTTCAATCAGAATGGTTGAACGAGAAATGAACCGTCCGGGTTTGTTACAAGGAGAGGGAAGTGTCTGACTCCTAAAATATCACCACAAAAATTTTTGTAATAAATTCATACAGTGTCACAAGCTGGTGTACATACCAGCTTGTCATACTGTATGTAATAATAACTAATATTTCGTATGCAAATGTGAAACGGAGAGAGCGTGGTTTCATTTTGCGTAATCATGTGTAACAGGCTGTGTTTGATGTATCTAACACCATTAAAACCTATGGAACCCGGAACCCATTGAAACCCTAAACCTCATGGACACTAAACCCATCGAAAACAACTGAAAACACATGACAGTATTCGCGCTTGTCTCAATATAAACAAAACATCGCATTCAATCTAATAGAAAACCTGTATTGGCACTTCTTGATGATCTGTACGCAATACGTAATCAAACAACGGAATACAGACTGTATTCTAGAAATCGATTTCATTGACCTTACACCTATTGAAAGCCCGTGAAAAGGCATGAAATATGCACAAAAAGGCTGAACTCTAGATAAGCAAATCCTTGTAATCAGCATACCGAAACCTCGTTATATAAACTATTGTTGATGCCATGTACCATGCTACTGAAAATAGACTATTTTCGGGAAATCACTGACCCTAAAACCAATGAAAACGTCTGAATTCAATTACATTATAATGCCGATATTTGCAAAAGGCATGGGTATGACCTTTAGTTGCGGCCTCCTACCCGGCGCCCTTTGTTAGGGGCCGGCGCCCTTTGTTAGGGGCCAAGTCTCACACCTAGTCCCAGAGGTTTAAATTGATTATCACTATTTCTAATGCTAAAACGCCGTTTTATGGACTCAGAATAGTTGTATAACAGTAAAAATATACGAAAATTTATTCCACGCTTTGACATATTCCCCATGAATGAACATGGGTCACCGAAGTCCCACCCCACTTTTCCAAAGGCTGTGGACAGGCGTGTTTCACATCTGCGCATACTGATTAATAGTAATAACTTGTTGGCTTCTCCTTTACAGGAGCGTGAGTGGAGGGCTACAGGCAACCATTCTTCTACCCCACCCGGTAAAATCTGCCATGTTTATTCCCAATACATTCCACAATATGCCAGATGTTTCATTTTGAGTCAGAATTGACATAAAAATATAAATAAGGGACGCGAAAGGTTTGTTAGTGGCCTCAAGATGATTTAATAAAGCTGTTACGACCTTTAACATGATTAAAAAAATCGGCACGTATAGCGAATATGTACAAATCATCTTCAAAAAAACTGAAGTTTCGGTACAACCCTACACCTTACAACTGGAGATTTTCAGGTGGGCGCTTTATAACTTCATTCAAAACAGATTAAAATATATTTACTTCTATCGCGGGATTCAGCCTGTGAATCGACAGAGTTATCACTGAAATAAACACAAAATTATAAACATAAACATAAAAGATTGACAAATAAAACAAATCGCGAAATTGCTTAAACACCTCGGAAATAAATTCGGTAAAATAATCCGTTCATATTATAAATAATAGATGAGCGAATTAAACTCATATCTGTGAGTAGTGATTGTCGTTCTGATCATAAGTACATTATATGTGAGCTTGAAGCGCCTTAACATAACAACACTATTTATTATAAGCTGTTGACAAACAATATGACATGATGAAGCATTCCATGCGAATAACAGCAAGTTAGCCCATGTTTCACAATTCTGATAGTTTCTGTTTTTGCGTTTTAGACTTGAAGGTACTACAAGACGTATAGATGAGCGAGAGAAATTATAAAAAACGCATACTTACCATTGCTGAAACGGAGCGAACTATTCTGCTGAGGGCGCTATGGGAACATCGTGAAAATTATATTTTTTGCATGTTTCTGTCACGTATTACTCATGTTCAGGTGGGTGAATTTCGATATATTGTTCGATAGCAAAAGTGATGACGATGTGACCTCTAGTTGCACTCTAACCCCACAGTCCGGCTCAAATTTGCATTCCGATCCGAACACTGACCCCATCTGACACTATCAATAATTCTTATTGGCTAGTCAGGACAAAGCATGAGTAATACTTAAATACATCGCAACGGATAGCTAATAAATACGTTTAATGTATTATAATACGCTATCTCATAGTTGCACCTTAGGCCAAATCGGACCAGTCATTGAAATAATGCGGACGATAAAGCCAACATTTAGTCTAATTCTGACCAGAAAAATAATTTTGCACATTTCTTTGAAGCCAAATCTGAAATTGGAATGAGTTCAACATTATCCGTTTGGCACAGGAGCGACAAGCGCAAAGTTAAATCTTGATCGAATTAGTACAAAATATTCAAAGCAATAATGATAACTTCAGTAAAATATACACGAGTTTTGGTGTAAAATACTGTTTTGTCTATTCCCTAAAGTTTTTATATCGATAAGGGAAAATATTAAAAAAATATTAATGACATAGCAAAGTAAGGGTCCACAGACTGTCTAAATTTAAGCAAAACACCACCAGTCAGTCGCAATTTTTTGTATTTTGATTCTGACACAAAATTGGTACTTGTTGCTAAGATTCAGTTACCAAGTAGGTTACTGAATTCTTAGTGTAGTGAGTGAAATGTGTTAGGCGAAGAATTCTCGCTAGGATGGATAGTGGTGAACTATGACAATGTCGGTTATTGCGTTTTCAGGGTGAAACGCATGACTCAACTTTGGCTGCGTGGATTGATTCGTGCGATAGCTTATTTGAAAGCTTGTAATATCACATTATACACAAACATGAAACGAAAAATATAACATATGCACCAACTGAAAAACCATTATGTATTTCTACAAGTAAAATTCTGAGGCACAATATGAAACTGTTACGGCAGTGCGCAGAAGAAACAGTATAATCTTACGATACACTACTGGCCTATAAACAGCCCTCCAAGTGGAGGGGAAACTTCGAAGGGGCCCCATGTTCATTCTCGGGGGGAAATTAAAAGTGGGGGATAAATTTTGCTTAAAAATGCTACATATTTCCACATTTTCATGCATTTTTACTACCGTGAATGTATTTTTAAGCTAAAAACTATAATTTTTGCATAATGAATAGTGGTAATTAATGTTTAAAAACAATGCAAACAAAAAATATAAATTTTCAGACATAAAAAAATTTGGAATTAGTTAAACATGGTGGGTTTAAACAGAGTAGGGGGACGGACATGGGGGAGTTGGAAAGTGGGGGGATGGGTTCCTCCCACCCCACTGTGGACAAACCATCACTTTAAACAAAGTTTTACAAATCTTAAAAATAACATACATACTTACTCCAAATCCAGATCCGTTCCTGATAGTGGCGGAGGCGATGCACCCCAAATTGCTGGAATACCAACTGTTCCTATTTTGACGCGTTGTTCATGGCGCCTAAAACTTTATCAACTCGTGAACCATAATAAAAAACCGATGCTATTTTTCATGTATTTACAGCAACTATATCGTTTTTATTGCATTTGTTATTTAAGTTCTAAAAATGTCTATTCATGCAGGCCGCACTTCATTTTACTTAAGGTTTTGTCATAAATAGTCTAAATATAAGGTGGAGTATTGAGATTTATTATAGCCATTTTCTGGGTCACCTCAAAATACCTGGGATTGTGGGAATTGACTTGTTGGGAAACCAAAGTTTACATTGGGGCATGACCTACGGGAGTTGCAGAAATCCGAGGGTGGAAGGGAGTTCGAAAACCCTAGGGTCGCCTCCCGCCTCTGTGGAGAGGCTAGAAATTTAAATCTTCGGGTTCACTATTATGTTCAACAATGTCAGAGCGTGCACAATTCATTACAAAACAAAAATTTTTGATATAAAAAAGGGTATCCTCGGGTGAACTTATTATTTTAAAATTTACAAAATTAACAAAATTTTAAATTGTCAGAATTTTGTGTTTTTAAGCAAAATACTAAAATAGCTAATAAATCGTATCAGAAATACAATTATAAGTCTCTAATGAAATATAACCCATTTTTAATTTATTTTTTTTGCTTTAGTATTCGACTTTAGAAAAAATATTGTCAATTTGCGTGTCAACAGGAGTATTCATCAGGAAATAACCAAATAATTACCAGAGGAAATTGCACCAAGTGATCCCACAATTTTGCCACGGTGCAAGGATGTAAGGCACGTTGTGCAAACTTTTTACCGAAAATGCAACCGCCTATAGAGAAGCCGGTTAAAACCAGCGTGTTCAATATATTCCTACTACTACCAAATAGGTAAGCATTTGCGGAATTTATGTCGTACTATTTAACCAACATTCCTCCGAGTGAAAGCGCCCAACGGGGTAGATAAATACATCATAGATTACAGAAGAGGACAGTTCCTTTTGTCAATCCCGAATTCAATTCATATAATTACAATACGTCTAATGAAAATTTAACGCACAGCACCGAGGTTTAGCAGTGCTTAAAGCATTAAACGCTAAAAAATAATTTATTTAAAATATTAAGATCTATAATAACTGATTACCAGTCGTAGTGGAACTACATTTTTTGAGAGGAGCGACGGCATTAGTAAGATGAACGTACTCAATGTCTTGGGAATATATTATTACCCGGGAATAACCGGAACCGATATTTACCGGAACCGGAAACAGCAACCGGAACCGTCCATTTAAACCGGATCCGGAACCTGGTCTTCGAAATTTATATATAGTAAAACAGATGATGGAAGAAATGAAGGTATAGTGGATTTAAGATGCATTAAAACAACTTTTACATTAAATTTAATATATAGCGATGGCATTATTGCCTTTCTGAAACTTTAAAGAGACTGGGGAAGCTAATAATGTTTATTTATCGATCAAATATGTCGGTTTTTGAACATTCAGAGCAAAAAATGTCTTCCACTAAACACCATTGCGTATACTGCGTCAAATCGAATGTGCTTACAAAGCTTGGAGCGTAGAATACACACTTTCGCTCTCTCTCCAGTCGCCTCCCTTTACTACACATACGGTTGTTGCATGTTCTTCTGTAGGAAACTTAAAATTATTGGTTTATACGATTCTAAGAGAAAATAATAGATAGAACGTAATTTTCTGATCAGTTGTCAGAGACACTGTTTAGGCTAGCGATGAACAAACAATGCCCGTCAGTTAGATCAAAATGATGATAACTTTCTAATCAGAATGCTATAAATGCGATGCTGCTCGCACAGTTTCAATAAATACAGTTTTTCCAAGAAAGCAGTTTTTAGCTGCGTTGCAGATAATGTTAGTTTACTTCAATTTAGACTGATTTACCAAGTTTACAAGCGCATTGGCGGGTTCTTGACGCAATTTATGTTAACCAAGCATACCCTAAGTACTTCTGCGTAAGCCATACTCTGTTAACGAGTTGGACCGGTTTAATTCAAACGTATCCCACAGACTTCTGCATGTGTAAAATAGCTGCTACAAGCAATGACCTGGCTTTGATTTAACAAACTCCTGCATGTTATTATGCAAAATTCTTGCTCAAATTATGTGCCCTACTTACATTTCACACGGCAAATTGGTTAGTTAATCTTTTATTTTGCTTGGTTGTATTGGAGCTTGATCATTGTATAATATATATTACATATGTTTGGATTACAGGACGAAGCAAAAAACGTGGAAAATTTCAAACAAAAATTTTAAACCGGAATTCCGGTTCCGGTATGGTTTTTGCCCTTTGCCGGAACCGCAACCGGAACACGATTTTCGTCGGAACCGGAATTCCGGTTACTCCCTGATTATTACCTAGACAACAATGAGTAAATGAAAGAATAGTTTTATTTACCCCAGGTTATATGCCTTTAAAACGACTCTACTACCAATAATTAAGCTGTTATGAGCTTAATTAGGATGTTAATTAGCTAATTAGCTTAATTAATGATAAAATTGGCAAGTTTCCACACTTCTAAAATATCAGGTGCACATCCTCACATGATAAGCTATCAAACAAAAAAAGTTTTTTGAAATTATAGGTTCAGTGGTTCTTGAGATCCATGAAAGACGAACGGACATCGACTTTTTTGCTCCCAGACAGAAAATAAAAACGCTTCGCTCGATCGCCTCTCTTCGCTCGGCGACTTCGCTCCGCTCAATTACCACGTTTTTAAGGTTTAAGTACAATAACGGCGAAGAATCAAAATCGCTATCGACAGAAGTTTCGTTTGAGCACAATCGGTTGAAATTTTATTCACCCGAAATCAATCGAAATATTAAATGCTCTAAAATTAAATCAAATTCGATCGAAATTCCGTTTAATTGCAAGCGAACGGAATTTCGTTTAACCTAAATTTTGGTCAAGATTTCGGTGCACTTTGATCTCGGAATTGCTATTTGACGACTGTATTTACGCTACAGGCAGTGATTCTTCCTTTAACAAATTTTCGGCGCTTGTTTTTAATTTGTGGCGAGAAAACAAACTGCAAAGAAGGACAACTTACCAATGCCAAAATGAAGCTTTCTGTTTGTCCAGGTTGTCTTTGTGATCAGGCTTTCTGATGTAGCTAAAGTTAGAAGACATGTTATTAATAATGGCTTTCAATAAACCTATTATATAAATGTTAATGGTGGTAACAATTTGCCTCACACATTATCCGAAAAAGAACGCTGTGTGGGCCCTAAATAGTTTTTAAAAATGGTAGGGTGGTTTACAAAGGATGCGTTAACAAAAAGCTTGAAATGCTCGGTTCTAAGAACGAGAACGAAGTATATACAATTTTAACCAATAATGAATTAAACCTTAATTATAGTCCAAAATGAGCCTCACATAGAATACTGCGCAATCTTTCATAGTGTTTTTGGAACAGGGAAAAGAAAATGCGAGCCATATTTTGTCTTACGCCGGATCTTACCATCAACTAATTCATCGATCCAGTCCAACGCCTACATCTTTAGACGAACAACAAAAATATTAGTCCAACATTAACTATGGAAATCTGTTTGAAAATCCAGGTTTTTTGTGTTTTTCTTAGTGCAAAAACACAGTGAAAGTTCAAAAACACAAAATTTAAGACACCTGAACCTTAATTACGAATCCGTCCATATTAAATTCTTATACTATAACAAGAGGAACCTATGTCTATAAATTCTAAAATATGAAATAATTAGTGCTCAATATAACTGATTGGTCCATTGTATTATATAACACATGCATTAATATAAAATTGCTAGTAGCCGGTTAATTATCATTGCTTGACCTTCACTGTACCGCTGAAACCGGGTATTTTGGTATTTGCGTGTAATTAAAAACAAAGGTAAATTAAAAAACACACCTAATTTAAAAAAACACATTTTAGCACAGCATGAATTTTGAAAAAGACCCCTGTGAAAATGCAAAAGAATGCATCTCAAAATCGCAAAAACTAAGTACAGCTGCAGTCCCGGTAAGCAGACTACATTTTGGTTGTTGGTTAACAATCATACGTCGTAGCTTTCGGAGATATATAGTTTCCGCAAAATTAATCTCTCGCATCTCCGCAAGACGCTCGACTATCAATTTTGCCGGATACTTTATTAGTACACAACAAACTGTTTCGATATAGTTAGCAACTAAATACCTAAATGTACGAAGTGGATCGAAGTACGAAGTGGATTGATAGTGGCTCCACAAAAATATAAGAACGCTCCTATCAATTTTGCCGGGTACTTTATTAGTACAACACATTGTTTCGATATAGTTAGCAACATAATACCTAAATGCTCAAAGTACGAAATGGATCGATAGTGGCTCCACAAAAATATAAAAACGCTTTTAAATATTATATTCGAGTACAAGCTTATCTTTGCATCAGGAAACATTTTAGCTCTACAGATAGAGTGAGTTTTGCTTAGAAGTCAAAGCATTATACTGCTATCCAGAAATATTTATGTAAGTTACAGACTGAAGTGCATACCTATGTCGTGTGGGCGCGAACGGACGCAATTTCTTCTGGTCGGCCAAACGTGGACGCACGAAATTGCGCCTGGACTCGTACGGACGCAACTTCGTCCGTCTGCGTTCATTTTTTGTGCATTTATTTTTGTCCGCGTAAGTATTTATACAATTAACGTCCTTTTATTTTGAACAGCTCAGGTCAACACTGACATGAGCGCTATTTGTTCGACCTTCGTTCAAAAGTTAGTTTTGTTTTCGAGAGCATTTTTCGAAATCGATGGTACAGGGAGCGAGTGTGGCTACTTTGCGCTTACTGACCATTTTGTCGTTTCAAATTCTGGACCCTAAGCTAACTAGGTTCTCAAAGTTCCATGATAGCAATATATACACCGGCAATACTTCAATGACAACACTACATAATTTTTGCCATATATCAAGGCTGAATAAATCTTTATTCTGCTTACACTAACCAAAAAGAATTTTTTTAATTTATAAATTATAAATTTTAAGAAAAATTATATTTGCAAAAGTGTTTTTTACGTTATAGGGCCCCTATGGCCTGGCTTATCTAAAGTGGGGTGCCCTGGCATTTTTCGGCTGGCAAAAACTAATGCCCTGGTTGGGGCAACATGGCAAAATTATTGGCTTCCCCCGCCCCCCAGAAAAGCACCTAAATTTACAAAAATTCCTTTCTTTAGTTAAAAATTTCGCTAATTGCGGGAAAAATTGCTTGAAAAGTTGGTTTAACATCAAGCGAATAAAGACACGTTTGCACCGTTTCTGAGGCTATTTATCAATAATTTTAACGTTTTTCGCTGAAACATTAAATTAAATTTTAAATATTTTTAAATTTCAATTCCCAGTTCATTCCAATTCGTGAAAATTTTCACCGAATGGAGAAGCCAGTAAGACTTGCCTTATTTAATACATGTCAAGCAAATACTACTGCTTTATCGTACTTAGAAAACCCGAAAACCTATAGACACGTTTCTGAGGCTATTTATCAATAATTTTAACGTTTTTCGCTGAAACATTAAATTAAATTTTAAATATTTTTAAATTTCAATTCCCAGTTCATGCCAATTCGTGAAAATTTTCAGCGAATGGAGAAGCCAGTAAGACTTGCCTTATTTAATACATGTCAAGCAAATACTACTGCTTTATCGTACTTAGAAACCCCGAAAACCTATAGACACGTTTGGTTGACCTACAGACTTGTCAGAGGGACTAACAGGAACTCAGGTTCCCGTTCCGGCAAAATTCGGCTTCCGCTACATAGTAATTTTAGCTAGGAATGAATTTTCGGTCTCGAGCCTTTTGGATACGTGAGCGGTGTATTTTGCATTAAGAGTTTTGCATGTCTAGTCAAAATTAGCTAACAAACTAAAATATAACTGAAACACTGTAAAACAAAAACGAAATATATATATTCTGTATTTGTGTTCGCACAAGTACCATTGCGTAGTGTTTTATTTTCCCAATATATATTTTTCGATTATTCCAATAAACATTATGACATTATTTAAACTACAGTCCAACGGGTCCTGCTTAGTAGCTTGCGAGAAACTAAACTGCCAAGTGTGTCTTTATCAGTTAATTCCCATATACTTGTGAGACCGCAACATAAAGCAATTTTGAGAATTTCGCACTGATGAGGACTGTCTAACAGTAACTCGATGACGGTAACTGGAGTGAGCTTGGCTAGGCCGTGTTCACTGCCTGCTTTGACTATTTTTGGTGCCAAAATTCATCAAAACTTGCTCCGGCACCGTCCCGCTGGGTTAATAACACTATCAGTATGGTGCTAAAACAATGAATCCAATTTGTTGAACAGGTTAAACAATCATATAATCCCACAGTTCACTCCCACAAATAAAAGCTGGGTTTGTAAAAATTTTGAAATTCACTTTTTTGGGTTATTGTTTGACCTTTGGCGCATAGCTCGAAAAAGATAGCTCTGACAATAAATCCATAACAGAAGGCATATTGCTGAGAGGATCACATAAGGTGTTTCCGTTTTTGGCTGCGAAGCCTCTTTGTCGAGATATATAGGCTGCGAAAGATACGTGGGGCCAAACTTCAAAAAAATGTGACCCTTCACCACTTTGGGATCATTTTGACTCCAAAGACGTGGTAGGCGGGTTTAGCGTCTAATGAAAAGACACAAATAGACTGAATGTCTGATCAAATAAAATTTGTGAAGATCCATCATCCAGTGATGAATTATGATCTCCTTGACAGACGTCCAAAAATATTTTTTTACGATTTTTTGCCGCTAGCAAACTTCAGTCACGGAAAAAACCAGTGCACAAAAAACGAAAGCGAACGAACGTAAACGCAAATGAACGTTAAACAAAAGCTGTTGCGTTTCTTTTTTGCGCGCGTTCTGCCCGTGACTGTATGGGCGGAAACAACGCTCATTTCGCTCCCTCCGTTTTAACAATTGCTCTACAGCTATGCAACACGCTCGCTCGAATACGTAAGTTGTAAATTTGTTGTCATAACGTTACACTCTAATCGCGACATTGCACTGCTATATAATAGAAATTAGAAGCTTTGGCATCATGTTTTTTGATATATCTGAGTAAGTTTTCAAAGAGTTCTGGGCGCTTCAAGTGCTAAAAATTGGGAACATAAACCCACTCCCCCAGTTTGGAACCATGGAGCGCCCGATTTTACCTTGTGAGATGAAATAGGAGCTACACCCAGTTGAACCGGCGGCTTCAAAATTCAAGAACTTCATAATAGTGTTTTTCGAAAAAAATGATTATAAATTGCGTCGAAAGCGATTATTAAGCAAATTTCGACAAATTTCATGAAATTTTTAACTTGAGAATAGAATTTCAGTAAAAATATTTTGCCAAAATTTATGTTACTGGCTGTGTTTTTGGGAGCAGAAAATTATGCCAGAGGGCAATGTACCACGGGGAGCCAGCAGCTCAAAATTTTGCCAGGGGAAACTTGTACTACCACGAGTCGGTACGGGAAAAAATAGGTGAAAATTTTAGCAATATTGGAAAATTTTTGAGTGTCTCTTAAGTCCCCCTCCCCGAGATTATATGCTTCTCTAAGCCCATGGACCTTCGATACATATGACGAGGCAATTTACATAGCAAAACGCAAGAATCGCACATTGAGCTTTTTGTTTTGCGTTTTTGTTTCTGGCTGCAATAATCAGTAGAATTCAATTTTATTGGTGTTGGGAATTCGCCGGCGAGGCGCTTAATAATACTGTATGAATAGTAATGTCACTCACTCTAGCGAATGCCCACTTGCCGTACCCGTGTCTTCATTTTCTAGCCGTCTACCATCTCTTCGCTGATCGTTATATTGCGGATTTGGGTTATGTCTCTCATTGGAACCGGGCGATGGACAACGAAAATTTATGCTACGCCGATGACAGTCCCATTCAGATCTAGATGATAACTTGTTTCTAAGTGGACTTCGATCTTCGCTAGAATTTCGCCGTTTGTGCTTCCGAATTGTGTCTCGTCCGGTGCGATCCGTAGTAGAATCACTCACTCGATGGTTTGCAGCGATCGACCTTATACATTTACTGCGACTTCCAGCACTCGAATATCGCTTATCAAAATTACTATCACACAACTGTTCATGTAGGCGATCATCATGATAAAATTTTTCGTGCCTTCGACCATAACCGGTCCTGTTGTCATCGTTATCATGATAGCGAGATCTCTCGGAGATGCTATAATTTTTATGCATGCTGATGTTGTTCAGTCTTGTATCTTCGTTATCTTCATCGCTATTCGAGTTGCGCTTAGAGCCTGAAGTTCGGCGACTATAGTGCAATCTTTCCGGTGATCGACGAGCTTCGTAACGATTTTTATACTTCTCATCGGCGACTTCATCGTCATGACGACGATATTTGGAGCCATATCGATCTTCCGTTTGACGAATAACAGGTTGTTTTAGTTGCTTATTGTGATTACTGCGACCGAATGACTCACCATGTAAACACGACGGTCCAGGGCTGCTGCTGGAGTCACGCGATGAGTTATTGCGCGCTGTAGCGTACTGTTTTGGTGTTCGATTGGAGCACTCACTTGTGTCAGATGCCGATTCTTCCGAGTACGAAGGAGACCTATTTGATTTACTGTTTACCGAAGGCATTTAAAGAAATAGAAATCAGAAGTATTTGATACGATGTCGACTCACGTGTCTGATCAGATATTGCTACAGTGTTTGTCGCAACTTATTGCTGAAAAATCGTATGTGTTGATAATATTAAAGCATTTTAGGCGTAACTAATGGACAACCTTTGTATGTGTGCACACGATGCACTAACAAAACAAAATAACTTATCAAAATGTTGATGCCATTAGTATACCTTACGAAACACGATGGCAACCTAAAACAATTTCAGACAATCCTCCAGGGAAGCATTGATTGCTTTATTTTATTTTTGACCTTATTATCTACACACTCCGGAACAGCTAACCAAAACAGTCATATTTGTCTCTTAGGGATTTTCAGCCAACATTCATGGGATACGGCCACTATTATTTAGCCAGTCCAAACAATATTCCCTGAGTAATTTTCTGACACAATTTCTCTTCTATCTTCCGAGTTCCACATAATATTGCAGTACTCACCAGAAATGAGTGTCACCTTTCGAACGAATGATCGTCGAACAGAAATCCATCAAAATTTATATATGTTCGAACAACAGTCGAACACTTTTGCAACAAACTTCGAACATATTTAAAAAACACAACAAAATTTCTAACACGTCTCAAACAAAATTCGGACAATTCGTCGTACGAACAACACTTATTTCAGGCGACTACTGTACCTGTTCGGCGAATCGGAATGACAGCGAGTACTTTTAACAGCTACTAGTAACTCTATCGAGATTGCAGACCGTAGTAAAGCATAGATACACATACGCCTTTTGCATGCACAGCCGATCAGCTCTCGATGGCATATGTCGATATGCTATATGAGGATATCACACAATACCGCGCAAGTTAGAATAAAATCAACACCGGCAATGAGTTCCCATGCCCGTAAAGCTTTTCTGCTGTCCTTTTCGAATTTTGGGTCGAAGAACCACGAGGGAGCCATACCTCAAACCCCGTAACTCCAGAACCGGAGCCTTAATCGAAAAACAAAAATCGGCATTTATCATTTTACTATGAAATTATACCAACTAGAGCAAAAAAATTCCCATATTAAGATAAAATAACCTTGCTTACATGCACGGTTCTAAAATTGGGTAAAAAACCCTCATTTTGACTTCTGACCCTAACGAAGGGAGCGCCATGCCCTCGTACCCATCGAACCATAGGTCACAGAGTAAAACCAACACCAGCAATGAGTTTACCATGCCCGAAAACCCCCAAGTGGATCCTTTCAGCCGCCCAGAACGTCAGAACAAATTTTGGGTCGAGGAACCATGATGATGCCATACCTCAAACCCCATAACTCCAAAACAGGAGACTCAATCGAATAACAAAAAAGAAACATCAGAATTTATGATTTTACTTTGACAAAACCATCCAGAGATAATGTTAAGATGAAAATAAACTTGCTTCCGTGAATGGTACTAAAATGGGGTAAACAACCGTCATTTTGACCTCTGGCCCCGAATCAAGGGGCGCCGTAGCCCCGTAACCATGGAACCATGGGTCGCAGAGTTAAACCAACACCGGAAATCAGTTTCCAATGCCCGAAAACCCCCATGTTAAACTTTTCAACCGTCCAGGACGTCAGAACAAATTTTCCAATTTTGGGTCGAGAAACCATGAGGGTGTCAAAACTCAAACCCCATTACTCTAGAACCGGAGCGTTAATCGAAAAAAAGAGGCACCGGCAATTATCATTTTACTTTGAAATAAAACCATCCAGATATAATGTTAAGATGAAAATAAACTTGCTTCCGTGAAGGGTACTAAAATGGGGTAAAGAACCCATTTAAGGCTCCGGTTCTGGAGTTGCGTGGTTGAGGTATGGCACCCTCATTGTTCCTCGACCCATTAGAAAATTTGTTCTGACGTTCTGGACGGCTGAAAAGTCTGTCCTGGCCTCAGGCCTCGAATCAATGGGCGCCATACCCCCGTACCCATGGGTCGCAGAATAAAACGAACAACGGCAATGAGTTTACCATGCTCGAAACCCAACAAATGAAACTTTTCAGCCGTCCAGGACGTCAGAACAAATTTTCTAATGTTGGGTCGAGGAACAATGAGGGTTTCATACCTCAAACCCCGTAACTCCAAAACCGGAGCCTTAATCGAAAAACAAAAAGGAGGCATCGGCATTTATCATTTTACTATGAAATAAAACCATCCAGAGAAAAAATTCGAAAATCAACCTTGTTTCCGTGAAGAGTACTAAAATGGGGTAAAAACCCCACCCCTCGGAACCAGACCGCAAATCAAAAAACGCTCGGGGATATTCACGGTAAATTATGCCGCTTCGGATGAGCCAAAGATCGTGAAAATCTGTTACGTCTTTCCCGAGTTATCGTCGCTCACACACGCAGAGACGGCATTTAAAAGATTTCACCCCTGCAACACACAATCTTCACTGTTTCACTACGTTCTGATAACAAAAACTTTTTCGAATATTATGCGAGACTGCAGATAGCCCGCACCCACTGTGTTATTTTAGGAAATTTATTTAACAGAGATTACTCAACCCAAAAATTGGCCGTGAACGTCAAAATTGTTTGTGAATGGAATTTCATCGCATTTGATTTAAAAAGGTTATGTTCGAGAACAATAGCCTATAAACTATAGTGCAATTTCGTGAGTTTTTTGCGAACAGAGACTAATTCAAAACTAATGATCACTATGGAACTGCCATTGATTGATAGCAAAGCGATTCTTCTAGGCTAGCAATAAATAGATTATTCCACAACAATGAATGTGGGTCTAATATCAGGTTTTATAAAATTCGATAAGTGTGCGCACTTTAGTTTATATAAGTAGCGCATCAATATTTATTACGTTCAAACATTGCGCTTAAAATGTTTCGCTTTTGCGTGAGTCCACTGTAGCTGCGTACACTTGGGTTGTTCTTTTAATAAGTCACTTCACCATCGTACAAGCGATGAATGCACTCAAATCGCTAATTTTCATTATCATAAAGATAATAAACGAGAATAAAGATTTATGATACATCAACTACGTAGTAGCTATTCACGGCTGTTATTTTGCGATTTAGTATCGCATTAGTGCGTACACGGAAAAACACGATTAACTAACGCGTAATAATAGACACAGACCACGAACGAGCTTGCGAAATGTGCATACAAATTCGGTTCGTACATCACAGAGCCCTTGCTCGCATTTACTAAAACACGAATATCGATGGTATAATGTAAAACAAACGAATTTTGACAACCATGGTGTACGCACCTAACCTGGACTCACACATTTTATTATTCGTACTTTGCGAGTGCAAAATCAAGCGAAGATAGTTAATACGTGTAGTCCGAAATTTGAAAGCTTTGCAGTGGAGCTAAAGCCTGTAACGCTTAGGTATCGATGGGGGTATCCCGTTAGCCCTTTCATGCCCCAATTAATTTGTGTATCGTGCAATGTTTGACAAACCCAAGCCTGCGCCAGGGATCGAACCCGAAACGTACGGGGGAAACTTGTGTACGTAAACCACTGAGCTATTTCAGAGTTGTTGCTCGGTTCCTTAAGGAAGCTCACAAATATGAACGAATAACGCTCGTTCAAACGTACGATATACGACAAACTCAGTAAACACAACGAGTCGCAATGTGCGTTTTGTCCAATTGGACCTAGTGGGCATGAGAGGCTTAAAGCCAAATGTTATCTCCTGAACCCTCCGCAGCCCCTTAGAATTAGTCTAATGCCGACGGGAGGATTTTAGTTTAGGTTAAGGATCATGTTTACTGCATCGAGGACGGGCCTATGTGCGTATAACGTACGGCTTGAATTTGACATTGGCCTAGCCATATTAAGCTGAGGTCTGGTACATCGAGGACGACATAAAAACCTGCATATAGCCTGCGCCACTCACATTAACCTGGACCATCTACTAAATGAGCAGAATACTTATACGTTTCTGATGCAATCTATATAGGAAAAGTGTACACATCATCCTGTTCCAGAAAGTAATTCCTTTTATGCATAGTGTACTTTATATAGCGTGGAACAATTGAACCTTTATCATTTCGCCACTACAAAGCAGAGTACACCTTGCTGGACAATCATGCCGGTTTCTCAAAATATGGTCCCCAGGTATATCAATCCTTCCAATTCATGCCTCAGAAAAATTTTGGCTTCCCTCTAGTTCAAGCCCCACATGCTTGCCTGTATGGCTAAAATTAGCGTTTTCTATGTTGGCCTAAAAATACAACTTTTTCACTACCTTGGCTAAAAGATCCCGAAGTTTTTCAATTTCTAGACCAAAAACAGCTTAAATCTTACCTTATTTCACACCCATAATTGGATCCACGTCACATTTAGAACGTTGTAAAAATAACAGCTTAGTGCAAGAGCTCATATACAAACTTTAACTTAGGACACAGAGAATAGCATATCATGTATTTCACTGCCGCCCTTAAAGGTTGGATTGTCCCACAATTGTAGCCAATCTTTAAATAATCCACCAGCTTATTTTGATAATTTGGAAAAGCTAGTGAATCACAACTGAGATTAAATACGCGACAAACTAAATTTACGCAGATTCATAAATGCACAGTATATACTCCCCAAACATGACTCGCTCGAGATTTTTAAAAACTATTTAAATAGCAAATTCTATTTTTAGAACAAAGCTATTTCGAGCGACAGTCATTATTGGCGGGTAGTGTACGACGAATTTTTTTGCACCAGTTGTCAAAGTAATGCGTGGTTAACATGCTGCACGCTCAAACATACCCGGTTATTTATATTTAGCTGGTAGATACAGTGGTATATACAGAAAAGTCTGAGTAGAGACTGTATTACTTGAGAAAAATTTACTAGTAAGAAATTATGTACACAAGAATAAAAACGTCATGAAGCCCTAAATAGGAAACATATAAATCTGCTAGTATAAGCCAAATGTTCAAAAAGACACACAATCAAGAAACGGTGAGAAATGAATCACTAATAACATTATATATAAATTTAATCGAAAACCCAGAGGTGTGATTGTCGGTTCAACAATTTTACTGAAATATTTAAAAACCTCAGATCTCAGCCTAGTTTTAGGCACCGAAGTCTCAGCACAAGCTATCTGACTTACTACTTCGCCCAAATCAAATATCAATTATCTTGGCAAGCAAACAGGATAAAAGGCTGGTTGCCTGGCGGCGGAACAAACCATGGCATAAAACTGACCGACTCAGAAAATTGTAGACGCACACAATACCGCTATCAACACAAATACAACAGGATATACATGTACCTGCCAGAAAACGCAAATTTAACACATTTGTGAAATTTCAAAAATTTATTCGGATATAGAGCTGATACAGTCATGATGTTTAATCACAAAAATTCATTGATGAAGCCCAGCTTACATTAATCAGACTACAATTTTGCACCAAATAATCAAAAAACGAGCAAGATTAAGAATTTACTGTGCAAACAAAACATATAATATTAATAGCAAATACTACAGGTATAAGTACCTATATAACTACCAATAGATAGAAAATGGGGGTTTTACCCCCCCCCATATGTGGTGGTGAGTAGGATGGACATATGGTCAACCGACCTGGTGTTGGACTTGAAAAATTAAATATGTAATACATATTTGTATGTTTAATCCCATAAAAATATAATTGTTACATGAGAATTATAGATATCATTTTAGTCTGTCAAATGGTATAATTATTTTTCTGGTTTTAGCACATAAACGCTGTATTAAATCACTGTTCTCTTGCCTCATAATTATCCGCACTCAATTATTTTACTACCACAAACGTGAATAAACAATTTTTGTATCAGTAGTATGGTCATACTATATGACCTCATAAAACACGGAATGTTGCGGATGTAGTTTAGCTTAGATGATGGCAGGTGAGTGGGAGAGATCAAACGCAACCCATGACATATTTAACCTCAATTAACATAATACGAGTGTAGGATCGTGTGGGTTGACATATGTTTATATAATTTTATCAAATAGTTTCAATTGTTGCTAGGTAACAAAACAATCATATATTATGTGTTCCAGTGTAACTGAAACATTTTCATGCATAATTTAGATACATAAAAGCAATCTGATCATAGTGAATTTACAATTTCAAAAGTAGACATGACTAGGTGAATCATATCACTGGAATTTAGATCTAGACTAACCGCAATTTTTGAAGGTCTTGGCTCCAAACAAATATTTTGATACATTAGACATATATTTAACAGCAGTTTAATGTTATTTACAATTTAACATATATTTACAAATAATTTACAGGTTATTTACATTAGCTTTATAATATTATTGTCTTCTAACTAGTAATTGGTTATGAGATCGATGAATTTGAATTTTGTTCCGTCGCGGTTCATACGTTCCACCTTGCAGCGTCGATGCTAAAAATATTATACAATTACTAAGTAGTAACTGGTTTTTTAAGTTAACTTTAACAAATACAATTATAAGTCGGGGTTATAATATATTTTACCAAATAATGTAATTAACAATTATGAAGTGTACTTACCCTGCGAAACTCTTTGTTAAACTCGCGATCGAGTTCTGCTCCAGAAGAAACCACGAATCTCGTCTCTACCAGATTCCCCTTAACGATCAGAACGACGCGTTCTTCGAGGGTGTTGTAATAACCACGAACACCAACGGGAACCTGGAAAGTGGCGAAGTCCACGCATAATATTATTGTCTTCTAACTAGTAATTGGTTATGAGATCGATGAATTTTGTTCCGTCGCGGTTCATACGTTCCACCTTGCAGCGTCGATGCTGAAAATAATATAGAATTACTAAGTAGTAACTGGTTTTTTAAGTTAACTTTAACAAATACAATTATAAGTCGGGGTTATAATATATACTACCAAATAATGTAATTATTTAACAATTATGAAGTATACCTACCCTGCGAACCTCCTTGTTGAACTCGCGATCGAGTTCTGCTCCAGAGGAAACCACGAATCCCGTCTCTACCAGATTCCCCTTAACGATCAGAACGACGCGTTGTTCGAGGGTGTTGTAATAACCACGAACACCCACGGGAACCTGGAAGGTCGCGAAGAAGACTCTTCGCGTATAACTTCCAACCCGACTTGTTATTGTTATAGCATTTTCCATAACAGCTATAACAGTGAACAGTGAGTTTAAAAACCAGCTCCGGTTTGTTTCAGAGGGTTGACTGTGACCCTCCACAAAATGGTTGGACAACCCAACCACTTGTGCAAAGCGAGTGCAGAAAAACCAAAAAATTGCAAATCGATCCATAACAAAATCAAGGTAACAAAAAAGTAAACTAAACGTTGAATACTGTTTAATGATAATGAAACCCCACCATTATCCTAATATTAATTACCCCATCTGGCTATTTTTATACGTGCAATTCGTGTTCAAAGTGATTTTCACCTTATTTTTTGCAAAAAAATGGCAATGTCCTCCCAATACGATTCCACTATTATAAGGTTTAACTTAACATTATCTTTTGCATTTAAGTTAACTACATTTAAAATTCTTCATTAAGTGTAACTGTTTAATCCATAATCTTTCACTCTCTAGCAGCATATAAATTAGGTATAAAAGCTAATAAATTTCAGATTATTCGTTAATCACTAAGTCGAAAAGTTACCAAATAGGTAATAAGTTATAAGTAATATAGAAATAACTTGTAAACTAATAGTAGCAAAGCTTCCAAAATTTATAACTATAGGTATTCTAGCACGAGGATTTCATTTTTGCTACTTAAATAAAGTTAAGTTACATAGCTAATATGTAATTATTACATAACTAATAATATATAAGTTATATTTTAATAATTTTTAACTATCAACTGCAGGCTTGCAACAATTACTAGCTATAGGTTTTCAGCTACGTTAAATTTATTTATTCTACTTAAAATAAGTTATGTCACATAGCTAATATGCTGTGATTACATAGCAAATACTTTATAAGTTATAATATTAATAACTTTCTAACTAATAGCAGTAAATCTACTAAAATGTATGACTACAGGTTTACAAGCATGCTCATTTCATTTTTAAATTATTTTTATAATAATTTTAATAATTTAAATTTCATTTCACTTAAATTAAGCTAAGTTACATAGCTAATAAGCTAGCTAATTATTAATACGTTATAAATTAATAACTTTATAACCAACAGTCATAAAATAATAAAAATTCATAACTATAGGTTTCCAGCAGGGAGTAACCGTAATTCCGGTTCCGGCGAAAATCGTGTTCCGGTTGCGGTTCCGGCAAAGGGTAAAAACCATACCGGAACCGGAATTCCGGTTTAAAAATTTTGTTTGAAATTTTCCAAGTTTTTTGCTTCATCTGTGATCCAAACATATGTAATATATATTGTACAATGATCAAGCTCCAATACAACCAAGCAAAAGAAAAGATTAACTACGCAATTTGACGTTTGAAACGTAAGTAGTGCACATAATTTCAGTTGGAATTTTTCATAACAACCTGCAAGAGTTTGTTAGCAAATCAAAGCCACGTCGATGCTTGTACCAGCTATTTTACACATCCAGAAGTCTCTGGGGTACGTTTCAATTAAACCGGTCCAACTCGGTAACAGAGTATGGCTTACGCAGAAGTACTTAGGGTATGCTTGGCTAACATAAATTGCTTCAAGAACCAGCCAATGCGCTTGTAAACTTGGTAAATCAGTCTAAATTGAAGTAAACTAACGTTATCTCTAACGCAGTTAGAAACTGCTTTCTTGGCAAAGAACTGTATTTATTGAAACTGTGCGAGCAGTATCACAGTGTGTCTCATTTATAGCATTCTGATTAGAAAGTTATCATCATTATCATCTAACTTACGGGCACTGTTTGTCCAAAACTTACGGGCACTAGCCTAAACAGTGTCCCTCACCATTGATCAGAAAATTATCTTCTATCTATTATTTTGTCTTAGAATCATATAAACCAATAATTTCAAGTTTCCTACAGAAGATCATGTAACAAACGTACGTGTAGTAAAGGACGGCGACTGGAGACGCAATGGTGTATACTGGAAGGCATTTTTTGCTCTGGGTGTCCAAAAATCGACATATTTGATCCATAAATAAACATTATTACTTCCTCAGTCTCTTTAAAGTTTCAGAAAGGCAATAATACCACCGCAATACATTAAGTTTAATGTAAAAGTTATTTTCAATGTATTTTAAATCCACTATACATTGATTTCTTCATTCATCTGTTTTACTATATATAAATTTCGAAGACCAGGTTCCGGTTCCGGGTCCGGTTTAAATGGACGGTTCCCGTTCCGGGTATTCCCTGGTTTCCAGCTATGCTGATTTCATTTTTGCTATTTAACTAAAACTAGGTTACATTGCTAATAAGTTATACTTACATAAGTTAATAATTAATACGTTCTACTTTAATAATTTTTAACTAATGGTTGAAGGGTAGGGAAAGTTAGCACCGTTGGGATTTCTACTATTGTGTTTCATTTTTTTTCAATAATATGATTATTATTATTTTAACTACTTGCTGGATTTTACCAAACAGTTTTAGCTTATTCTGGTATTATCTTTTTAAGAGTTTTATTTTAGAATCTCTTAAAAAGAATGGCACTTCAATGTAATAAATGTAATAAGAGTTTTACTAGACGTGATCATGTTATACGTCATATTCACACAATTCACACTATGCAACTAAATTGGTGTGAGCAGTGTGGTAAAGTGTTTTCACGACATGACGCGCTTATCAGGCACCAAAAGAACATTGTAAAGCGCGTCAACATAATACCACCGCAAGCATTGTGGAAGCTCAAGCCTCCACCTCCACGAATATTGCTGATCATCTCAATAAATTATACCAAATGGGGCAGGAGATGGTCGACGATCAACACCAACGATCATCAATTGTTGAGTAATGTGATTCCGTCACGCTACGACAATGGATCAAGGCGCTAAAAGGGTACCTATGCAGCTACTACTTGATATCCAAGCAGCACGTCAGAATCTTTCCGTTTTCCTGGCGCAATCAGGTCAGATGTTGGAGCGATTGGTCGAAAGTCAACTCTAGTGTGGAATCAAGCTCTGGATCTCCGTCAAATGTGTACTACATAAGCTCGACGGTACACAGTTGACTACACACATCAACAGCAAATCCCATGCAATCCTTCACGGGAACAACATCGATGTCGAGCTGACCGAATTTTTCAACGAGTTGACGAAGAAATTGGACGATTTTCAACGCTTAGGATCCGGATGGGTCCTAGAAGACGTGCAACATGCTGATGTACATATCAGCAAGTATCGACCGCTGTATGCGTCTTCCTATATCGAACTTCCAACGTCGATGCGCAACAAGCATGCGGTGCTCAATATCTAGAACCGCGATAATAAATGCTTTTTATGGTCGGTATTGGCGGCGCTGCACCCTCTCAATTACAATCAACATGATGAGAGAGCATCAAACTATGAACCATATATTAATGAACTTAATATGAATGGCATTGAATTCCTCGTCAAGATTAAAGATGTACCCCGATTCGAACGTCAAAATAACATTGCTATTAACGTATACGGACTGGAAGATGCTGTTATTTACCCGTTGTACATATTTAAATCCCTACATCAGCAATATATACACCTACTGCTGTATAAAGATCATTATTGTTTGGTTCGCAGTCTGGATTCGTTGTTAGATAACCAACGTCGGCATAAAATCAAAAAGTACTTTTGTGATAAATGTCTCGTCCCGTGCTACAGTAAAGCTAAACGGGATGACCATTTACAACGGTGTCGACATGATAAATCATCTCGCATCGAGACACCTCCATCCAATTCTCTCCAGTTTGCAAACATTCAACGAATGTAGCGATCCCCCTATGTCATATATGCTGATTTCGAGTGTATACTCGAAAAGGTTTCAACCTGTGAACCTTCAACATCCACCTCATTCATCAATCCCTACCAGCGTCACACTCCCTGCGGTTATGGACTTTTGGATTGTTTTGGTTGCTGTAACGATAAAGTGGAAATTGGCGAATCTCATATATATCGAGGTGACAATACAGTCAAACATTTCTTTAATAATGTAAAGGAACTTTCTGAGCAATATCAAAAAATACCTCATAAACCCTTAAACCTGTCTGATGTTGAACAGACTCAATTTAACGCTGCAGCAGAATGTTATTTGTGTAATAAAACGATGGATTCTGACGATAAAGCGCGTGAACATTGTCATTTTTGTGGTCGCTACAGAGGTGCGGCTCACCTGAAATGTAACATTGGATATCGGCTTAATCGGGATGTAACGGTATTATTTCACAATTTACGCAGATAAGGTGGACATCCCATAATGCAAGAACTTGGATCTATAAGTAAGAACAAGGGGTTGGAGATCGAATATATAGCGAAAGGGATGGAAGACTATATGACGTTTTCCATCAAACGGAAATCAAAGAAAGCTAGTAATCTGTTCATAATAGATGATGTGGATGATGATGATGAATGCTGGGACGAAGATGTGGACGGTGTTGATTTTATATTGGGCAACGATGATACCGACGACAATGAGGAGATTGGATGGAAGATCCGCTTTATCGATACCATCCAATTCCTCCAATCATCTCTCCAAACGTTGGTCGACAATTTGAAGAAAACGGGTGTCGATCAATTTCAAGCTATAAAGCATGTATTTGGAGATGAACTCAATTTAATGCTGCGTAAGGGTATATACCCTTACGAATATATGGACTCCGCTGACCGCTTCAACGAAACAGCGTTACCCCCTCAACAAAACTTTTATTCTAGTCTCACCGACAGTGGTATTGATGATGAAGATTACCAACAAGTTCAAGCTGTTTGGTGTAAAATGAACGTTCACAACTTAGGTCAATACCACGACCTATACCTGAAAACCGACGTCCTGCTACTTCGCAACGTCTTTGAAAACTTTTGATTGTTTTATCTAGACAAATTCCATCTAGACACTGCTCATTACATTACCCTCCCCAGCTTCGCGTGGGACGCTTGTCTTATGAAGACAGGCGTCAACCTGTATCTCATCTCCGACCCCGACATGTGCGCGGTCTCCGTAATATCCCCCCGATATGCAAAAGCGAACAATCCATACGTTGACGGTTACAACGCTGCAGAACTCATCAATTATATAATGTACCTCAACGCAAACAATTTATACGGGTGGTCGATGGTAAAGAAACTCCCCTGTAACAAATTCAAGTGGCTCTCCCAAGCTCAAATCGGGTTAATCGATTGGAGCTGTGTTAACCCAAATGGTGATACTGGATATATATTGGAAGTCGATTTGCGCTATCCATATCATCAGCACAACCTTCGTAACGATTACCCGCTGGCTCCCGAACGTTTAAAGACCTCCGATGCGATGTCGTCCCCATATTGCAGTGCGATCAAACAAGGTCGTTCTGCACCAGTTGAAAAACTGGTCCCCAATAACGATAAACAGCGATATATAGTTCATATTCGCAACCTTCAACAATACCTTGCACTTGGGTTGGAACTCAAAAAAGTACATAGAGTAGTTTCCTTCAATCAATGTGCATGGATGGAACCATATATTAGTTTTAATACCGAAATGCGAAAGAACGCAAACAGTGATTTCGAGAAAGACTTGTATAAACTTCTCAACAACGCTGTATTCGTGCGAGCTTATGTAGATATTAAACTTATAACCAACGAAAGGAAATTTGAAAAAGTTAGTGGTGAACCCCCGATACTCCATGTCCTCAATGTTGAACGAAGACCTGGTTACGGTTAAAATGCACCGCAAAACTATCAAACCGCGTAAACCCATATAATTTGGCTTTATGGTTTTGGGACTAATAAAGTTAATAATGTACAATTTCCATTACAATTATATAAAATCATTGTATGGTAATAAATGTAAACTACTATTTACGGATATTGACTCATTGTGTTATTCTGTGGAAACTAAAGACATTTACGAGGATATGATTGAAAACATAACTTTCTTCGATACCGCTGATCACCCACTATTCTCAACTACGAACAAAAAGGTGCTTGGGAAAGTGAAAGGCGAGACTGCTGGTAAACCCATCGAGGAATTTGTTGGACTGCGGTCGAAGATGTACAGTATAAAGTGTGGCGGCGTGGAAAAGAAGAGTGCAAAGTGTATAAAAAAGGGTGTTGTGAAAAAAGACATTCGTCACCGAGACTATTACAACATTTTGTTCAGCGGTAATAACATGAAACATAAAATGAATATAATTCGCAGTCATAAAAATGTGTTGAATACGGTGACACTTAATAAGACGAGCTTATCTGCATATGATGGTAAGAGATATATACTAGATGATGGAATCAGTTCTTATGCTTACGGACATTATAAAGTGTACGGTGTTAGCGATGAAGATTTTATTGAATTGTTGAGTGATATTTCTTATGATGATCTTATGCATATTGATGTTTAATAAAGTCTTAAAAAGAAACGTGTTTATTGATAAAGTTAAGAATGAATTCTAAACTTAAAGATATATACTACAACCCTACAAGCATTGCAGGTTTTTTAACTGCTCCTAAACAACGAGGTTATAACGTAAAGTTTAATGAAGTACAAGATTGGTTACGTGGTCAGGAAACATATATTTTACATAGACCTAGAAGACTAAGATTTCAGCGTAGCCGTACTGTTGTTAAAGGTTTAAATGGTTTATTTCAGGTCGATTTAGCTGATATGAGTAACTTGTCATCATATAATGATGGTATAAATATTTACTTGTTGTTATTGACTGCTTTTCCAAATATGCTTGGGTTATACTTGTTAAGAATTACACAGCTTATACTATTCTAAATGCATTAAAATCTGTCTTTGAGCAAGTTAAACCTCAAAATTTTCGAACAGATAATGGTAAAGAGTTATTAAATAACCTGTTATATATATGATTATTGTAAGGAAAATGGTATAAATGTTTATACTGCTATGAATAAGGAAATAAAAGCAAGTATTGCCGAACGTTTTATACGTACTTTGAAATCAAAAATTTATAAATATTTAACAGCATACAATTCCCGTAGATATATTGATAATCTTCAATCACCTGTAGAAAGTTATAACAATACAGAAAACAGTTATGGTTTCGCACCTTCAAAGGTTGATAATGAGGATGAAATTCGGGAAAAGTTATTTCCAGCCCAAGATGTGGATGTTCGATATAAATTTCAACTAGGCGATATTGTACGTGTTTCCATTGAACGACTTCCTTTTGAACGTGGATTTCACCAGTTGTGGTCACGTGAAGTGTCCATACGAGCTTGAAGATGCAAATAAGGAAACTATATTGGGAAGATTTTATAAGCAAGAGATGCAAAACGTTGAAGTATTCGGTGATTCATATAAAATTGAGAAAATTATATGCAAACGCAAGACCGGTACAGAGTACCTTGTAAAGTGGCTTGGATACCCTAAATCAATGAATTCATGGGTACATGAAAAGGATTTACAATCACCAGGGGTACAACATACGGCTACATAGTAGTAAATGTAAGGGATATACGGGTATAATACGTACCCGTATGGTACAGAATATAGGTACACAGTGGTAAATGTATAGGGATATATGGGTACAATAGGTACCCGTAGGGGTACAACAGGAGTATAAAGTGGTAAATGTAGGGGATATATGGGTACAATACGTACCCGTAGGTGTACAGAATAGGGATACACTGGGTTACAAAATAGGGGAACACAGGGGTACAATATGGTGGTGTCAAAGTTCTTAAAAAGGTTTAATCATGTAATTCATGATAATTATGGATCATGTATGTAACAAGTGCGAACGATCTTATACTTCCCGTCAACATTTACATAGACATAAGAAAAGTTGTACAGTACAATCTATATCAAGCTGTGATAAAGTACTTTTGCCTCAATAGTTACCGTTCACATGTGTTGTGAGTGGTCAAACTGGAAGTGAAAAAACACTTTGGATTTATAGATTACTTAAACACATGTACTTTGATGAAAAGGTGTTGAAAATTTTATACTGTTACAGTATTTTTCAAGATATATATGCTAAAATGTTGAGATAAATGCCCAACTTTGAACTACACGAAGGTATACCCTCTGAATTTCCCACAGGCGCAGGACACGTTTTATGTGTTGGACGATTTAATGATTGAGGCCTCAAATGATAAAAAGCTTGCAGCAGCATTTTCCCGTATGCGTCATAATAAGTTAAGCACAATTTTTGTTACACATAATTTATATCATGAAGGTAAATACATGCGAACAATAACTCGGAACGCACAGTATATGGTTCTATTTCCCAATTTCATTGATACATACCTTGGGAAGGCAAATGTGGCCGGCAAAACCTGATTTTCTTTCAAGCATATTTGAGCAAGCAACAAGTGAATCGCATGATCATTTCTGGATCTAAAACCAGCAACATAGAGTGTGTTCAGGGCGAGACAATGTATTTTCCCCGATGACCGTCAGATATTTGTTTATTCTTAAAAATGTTTAATTTTAGATTTATTAAACATGTCTCGAACGGTTGAACGTAATCTAACAGCAATGCAGTTTCTTGAGGGATCATCAGCTAAACTTATATCTACTGTAATTAAAGTTGCACCTAAGTCTTTACTGAACACATTTGCAGACTTTGCACATAATATCATACAAAATACTAAAACTAAGAGTAAAGTTCTTAAAAGTATTGCAAGCAAACATATTTCAATTTCTAAAAAGAAAAAGTTACTTAAATCTACTGTGGTCAAGCATTTGATTAATTATTTTAATAAACATTATGGCACGTAAGATGGCAGTGGTACGGGTTAGCTGGTTGGATATAATTAAGAGTGGAGGATTACAGGATAAAGAACCAATAAAAAGTGAAGTGACAGTTTATGAAACTAGAGAAAAACCAGAATTGTCGCTCATGTTTCCTAAAAATTTACGATCTAAAGCTAAATTAATGTTGAACAATATTAAAGATTTAAAACTAAATGATAATAACGTAATTTATTCGGATAAGACTGTGGGTTTCAATATTTTTGATTTGGTAAAGTATTTTGTCTCAGATGTCACCTTTTCACCTCCAAGACCTCTTGACTCTGATAAATTTGAATCTCTTCTTAGAGGAGTTCCTTTGTCAGCTTTTGGAAGAGGCAGGAAAGGTAAAGTAGCTGAGCAGAAAACCAAATAGAGAACTTTGTGGGGTATTTACTAATATATAAAGGTTCACAAACATGGATATCATCATTACCGAAACTGTATCAAACAGTATTGCGTTAGCACTGATGGGAAACCACTTGTTTTATTCCGATTTGGATGGAGTTTATTTAGTAATTTTAATATTGCTAAAATAACTATTAATGGAGTACCTACAACTGCGTTGAACAATGGTATCAAAGCGAAAAGGCTCGGTACTTTAAGGACGATATCACATATTATCATATTATGAACTCTTATAAACAGTCAATACACAAGCGACGTGGACAACAGAACGCAAATTTTGATATTGCAGAATGGATAGCAAATGACCGCACTGTAAACGTGATGAAAGTGGGGATGAAAGCGAAATTTCATCAACTACCTCACGTACGTGCTGCAGTAATGGGAACTGAAAATGCGATAATAGCGGAAGCGTCGTAATGGGACTTCTACTGGGAAATAAGAAAAAGCGTGTTCGATGCAAAAAGTCAAGACGTGAGCGAATGGAAGGGACTAAACAAGTTGGGTGGGTTATGGATGGAAATTCTAGACAAAAACAAATGATAACAAATATGACAATAACATCAAACATTGGATGCAACGTTGATTTGTTATATTTATCTTGTATACTTGATAATTTTGACTCTGATATTTCAAGATTTAATGGTGGAATATGGAAATGCAAACCGAGGGCAACGATTTTACTTTTTTCCAATGGAAAGATAGTAGTACTGGGGGTGAAGTCAGAAGATGAAGCAAAAAAAGCACATTAGCATTTTTTGCTCATTTTGCACATAGTTTACGAAAAATTAAACGATTTGGGATATTTATGCATTCAAAAATTTGACGTACAACTTAAAAATGTTGTTGGAATGTTGAAATGTGAATTTAACTTAAATTTACCTTTCATATATGAAAGCCTAAGATCCAAATACACTGTAATGTATGAAGCTGAGCTGCATAATAGTATGAAACTTAAGGTTGAGAAGTGTGTGGGTTTGATGTATGGCATTGGTAATGTAGTTATAACTGGTTGTAAGTGTATAAATGATTTCTATTTGTCTTGCAATACTGTATATTATATCCTTAAAAGACTTTAATAAAATGTAATCAGCAATCATGGAAGTTGTAGTTGTTTGCAATCAGAGCGAACCGGTTGTTGAGTTTCCGACAGAATTTTGCGCTACTAAAGATAAAGTTTTAGATGCTCAACTTCCCACCAAATACAAAAATATTGAGGGTGGTGTTGTTGAATATTTCACAAATAAATCTTGGAAACGGTTTCCTATTGATAAAGGCTACTATAATATCAGCAGTTTGTTATCTTACCTAAACACATTTAGTCAAGACATTGAGTCTACAGTTTAACCCCATCTGTGATCGTGTCAGTGTATATATCTTAGGTAAGGCAGAAATTAAGATATTTCCGGAAATACAACAATTATTTGGATTCAACGCTTTACACCTGAAAAACGGTAAACATGTTGGCAACAAGTGTTTAGTTGGAATAATCTCCCATAAAGTTATGTGAATTTATGTTAATAATATTAATAATATGTGTTATTAGAATTTCCTATCAAGAACAGTTAAACATATATACCATATATAACTCTAAACTGACCCATCAATGTATCTTTCCTCTTGCGGTTATCGGTAGCCGGACCTTGTGGTAATATGTCAATAATCGACTGAGGTGTTGCCACAAGTCTTTTCCGATCCTTTAAATCCAACGAATGAGTAGCCTTTCTTGATCGTTTGTCAAGACCGGCAGATGATTCAGAACTAAAATTAAGTGCAATTTAAAATGCAAATATTAATCCAATTTTTTTGCATACATATACATTATTAGCCAATCAAACACCTCAGCACAAAACTTCATATTAAATATCCTATACTAGAATACAAACATATATCCGCATATACTCATATCCGAATTTAACCGATATATAAGTGCAACAGCACCCAGGCACATTTTATTATGTATACCTAAATTGGACAATATGTAAATGCAATATGTACCCAATTTATGATACATATACCATATATGGCTCAAACATACAACTATATATTATATATTATTGAGATTCAGCCGTGCAACCTTCGCGCATATTCATGCAATACACGTTGCCCGGGTGCGCCACGTGGAGGCATCTCATACACCCACTAATAAATTAAATAATATCTATAAAATATTAGCTAAATTAAAAGGAATAAGTTAAGATAGAAGCCTTATTTATTAATTTAATGCATCAATTAATTTAAATTTGGTAAAATATATTAAAAAATTCTGAATATAATTTATAATATTTATAATATAATATATTTAATATTATATTAATTATAATAAGCCAATAATGTTAATGAGAATAAATATTAAAATTATCAAATAATTTGATATTAAAATTATAGTAATAAGTTAATATATTAATAGTTATAATTGAAGTAATATAATATAATATAATACAATAATAATTTAATATTAATAATAAGTATGCTAATAAGTATAAAATGTGTTGACATCATGCATAATAACCCCATGATTATAATTAGTTCCTTTGTAAAACAACGATTAGTAAATGGAAGATATAAACCAGTACTACACGTTATTTCATCTAGTGTAAAAAATACAGTGAACCTAGAATTAAACAGCTGTATGTTAAAGGTATTCCAATTTGAAGTGTTTGATTCAGAATTTCAAAGTGTTGAGTTCTTTCCAAATACAAAGATGATATTAAGATTATGATTTAGTTATTAAAAAGGATGAATACAATCAGCAAATATCATTTTCAAAAATGTTACCTCTATAGTTAAATTCGACAAAGATTGTAAAAGCAATTCCAATTGTCAAAAAAAGTCTTAAAAAGCATCGTAAACCAGCAAAGAAAAAGAAAATATCAAACGTATGCGGCGTCGAAAAACATAATTGGCGCGGTGATGAGTACCCTGCTCAAGACTCAATCATGTCGACACAGTTGGTTGAAGTCGCTTGTGAAACAACGTTACCAAGTAGTGATACTGACGATTCATTTCATTTTAAAATTGGTGAAAGCGCTTTTGATTTAATCGATTTATCTGAAATATTTGTTAATATTGAATTTCAAATACTGAAAAGTGATGGTAAAGAGATTAAAGATGTAGCTCTTAAAATTGCACCATGCAATATGTATGGGTATGCACTGTTTTCATCCGTTGAGATGAAAATAAATGGGGAACCAATAACTTTTAACCAAAAACATTACCCATGGACGTCATATATATTATACATATGAGTCAGCAACAAAGAAATCAATATTTATCTGGATGTCTATAAACCGGATGAACCATATATGTTTGATGACCTAGAAGATAATGTAGGTTTCGTTTATCGAAATGCACTAGTAATGGGATCACAAAAATGTGAAATGTATTTTCCACTAATTATCGATGCACTCCCAAATACTTACCACCAAAAACAAAATTGGAATTTAAATTTACACGCAGCACACCATCTCTAATACTATTGCATGAACCAGCTAATAAATTTCAAATTAGAATTAATGATTTCAAGCTCTATATACCTAAAGCACGACTAACAAAGCAAGCTCTTGAAATTCGAGATAGAATAGGAGCTGTTATACTTCCTGCAATAAGATATAAAATACACTGTCTGTAAATAAAGGTCTACAAAACGTAGATTGGACAATCTTCGATGGTATGTTACCTCGATCAATATACATTTGGGGAATAACACAGGACGCATTATACAGCTGCAAATGTGTTTAAGCTAACTTTACCTGATATGAATAGCTTTACAGTATTTACGAATGATGACAGATACGCATTTAAAATCTCTCTACCGTGTAAAGCTGGTAATGATATGAGGCTGTTTTATAATACATTATATGCGTTAAATGGTAGAATTGAAAACTTATGTTAGACTGAAGTTGGGTTTACATATGGTGCAGGATATCAAATATTTTGTATAGATTTAAGTAAAGATCACAGTAGTGATTGTAATTATATTTCAAACCCACCAGATGGACAAGTAAGACTATCAATAGATTTTGTAGAGGAATTGAAACAAGCAATTGTAATATTTGCTATGGGAGAGTTTATCTTTGAACTACATATTAACTCAAATAGGGAAGTGTTTTGGAATAAAATGCTTTAAAAGGTCTAAAAATACATTTGTATTAAGTATGGATAAAAACGTTTTATTGCATTATATGTTGTATTACTTATAATTGTTGCTGAGACGGTTATATTGTTCTTAATTGTAAAGCGTACCGATATATGTAAAACCCAAAATTGTACGAAAACTGTGTGTTTCGAAGACGGGACAAACGGTTCAAGTGAAAAGTGGAACCCATCAAACAGTTACAATATTCTACGGATTAATAAATCATCATCAAATTTGCATTTTAACGTTCGATTGAAACCACCGAAACGTCTTAAATAGAGCGCACAAATGGTTTATCTATTCGATGTGCTTGAACATTTATTTAACAAGTTATCAATACCTTATGAACACGGACTTATTACTACTGGTACGATCGGTTGGTATTTATCGTGGGTATACATTCACCAACCATTATAGGGGCGCGAGATTTATGAACATCTCGTATTGTATGATTTGGACAAAGTGCTTCGTCAGCAATACATTGGAATCAATATTCGCGAAGCGTATCAATAATGGATCAATATGTGCACAATGTATATCTACATGCAGAAATTAAATATTGGCTAGCAAAGGTCGATAAGTTTCGTAGTCAGTGTCAAATAACGGGCGATTACATTGATGGTCGCTCAAAAGAAGAGGACAGTTTAATACGGCTGCAAAAACAACGGCGGGTAATGATCAAATTGGTTGATCATATTGTCAAAGAAATGAAGAAAGGACAATCATTTGATTATACATTGTATAAATTGTCATGTATATACCCTGTATTGTTTGCTATTTATAATCGTGAAATTGTAAAATTGTATTTTATCAATAAAAAATGAAAAAACATAACGGTAGCCGCTAAGCCGTCTGATGATTCCTTTGGCAAGGATGAAATGTTTTATTAAAAACTTAATACAGTTTATCAATAACAGCACAATACAGTTTTGTATTAAATTCAATGTTTAGCATTGTACATGCGTCAATAATGTCACATCGGTTGTATCTGGACTATTCCATGCATCCACCAAACGCCATATGAGCCGCTTGACTTGGTTGATCGTTGAAGCGAGCGTCACATTCATCGTAATATTGTCGCTTCAACCTCTGAATTACCTTCTCAGCGTTGTCACCGACTTGCCGTCGATCGTTGAATCTTGCTCGGACGAGTTGTTGCACTTTCTGGATATCGAGCGATAAGATGGTCGTCAATACGCACCAGAAACGATCCTCGCTGAAATCGTTGCAGTCGTCCATTTGGTCGTACACGCGATCCGCAAATTGATGCGTATTATCCATTTGATTCAAAGACGCGTCCAGCTGATCCTCCACGTTGTCCCGGAACAGTGTTGGTGAAGGAAGATCCATTTCAGCAAATATATCCGTATTAATAAATAAATCTAACGATTGAGAAGCCACCACTGATGGGAATGAGTCGAGGTTAGTTGTTATATAAAGTCAAACCACCTGTTTCTTCCATATGTCACCCCACATATATATTATTTACCCAACACCAGTACCCCACAAATATATATTCTCACACAAATACCCACATATATATTGTATTCATGATACAATGGAAATTGTTTAGTCATTGTGTGTTTTGATTACAGAACCACATCGAATAATGCCAGAAACTCGACACCACATGTTCAAGTGGGGCGTATATACCCACCGTACTCACCACCACATATGTGGGGGGGGGGGTAAAATCCCATTTTCTATCTACTACTACCGTTAGGTATGTTTTAGGCGTACATAGTCACTTACGTATGTTAATAGACGAAATTGTGTGCGTGTGCAAAAGCAAGGACTATTCTTAAGCCAATCTGAATATTTGACAAAATGTAAGGTTGACACAAACATGGTTTGTCTATCGGTGTAAGGCGGTTTAACAAAAATTGCTACATAGAATCTTATAGCTGAGGACGACTACAGGTCACGAAGTGCAAGTCAGTGTGAAATGTGAAATTTTTCATCAACATCGTATAGTCTAATAGGATAACCTGCAGCTCTAAGATACCACCTTTCTTTACCTGCTGCGTAAGGCACATTTATTAAATGACTGCAAAAACACGTGGTTGAGATCTTATAACAGAATAAAAATAAAGCTTGAAAAAATGGTCACGTGGCCGGATCGCCACCACAATACCATTTCATACAAAAAAATCAAACATGTATATATAGAAATTTGGTGAAGCGAAAGTAGTAGGTGTAACTTGATTTTTAGTCCAAACCATAACTCGCACGTCCCAAAAGGTTAGCTGCGCACCCAATATTGGCTTAAAACAACGAACCCAGTGTGATTACAGAATTAAACAAACATACAATATATCGATCACCCGAAACAAACGGAAACTTACTTTGCTAAAATATAGAAAATTTCACATTTTTTGGGCATATTTTAAATTTTGACTCATAGCTGGACTACAAAAACAAACAAAAATATTTAACAGCAAAGTTGTATAGCTTTCGAAGACAAGATTCCGCGTATAGTGGTCTCATTTTCCGATGCAATGCGTACGGCAAGAGTTATAACCTACATGTTGGCTGACCCCAAATGGCCAAAATCAAAGGTTCCAATTCGTGTTAATTTTGTAAGAATTTAGGTACGAAATAATGAGAAAAGTTTTGGGATCAACAAAAGGACAAAAAAAATTTTGTCGCAATTATACGTTGCTTGAGAAAACTCTGCTCGCTTTATTTCAAGCAGTCCGTTGAACAAAGCCTATTTCCTCCTATGTTGCCTTCCAATTGCATGAGTCAATTGGTTCAATACAATCTCACATTTATTTCAATTCAGTCTAGTCTCTCCACGTTACTTCGACCTCATCGGTTCGGTAACGCTGAGTGCAAAATGTCTCGCTCCAGTTTGTCGCCGCCTGTCCATTCGACTCATACATCCTGGCACCGGCGACAGCAATCATCGCTCCGTTATCGATAGCATATCGCTCGTCGATTGCAAACACACGAGCGTTGCGCTCACCGGCCATCGTTGCCATCATCTCCTGGAGACGTTCGTTACAACCAACACCACCGACTATCAGAACCTAAGAAAACCAAATAAAAATCATAGTGAAAGCACATACGCTGAAACAGTTTAGAATAACACTTAGTTGTTATACATGCTTTAAGCACACCAGCGGCCAGAAATGAGGGCTGTTTAGCTGGATAATTTTAAAATTCAGTTGATAATATGATGAAATTGAGGTCTTTTCTTTTAGACCTGAGGCCGCATTTGATCAATTTTAAACTAGTAACTTTATCGAGATTGCATAACGTAGTGAAGCGTAGGTACACCTACGCATTTTGCGTGTGCAGTCAATCATCTCTCGATAACATACGTCGATATGCTATATGTGGATACCACACAAGTTACCACAAAACTAACATCGGCAATACGTTTCCCATGCCCAAAAACCCACAAGTAAAACTTTTCATCCGCCCAGGACGTCACAACAAGTTTTCGAATTTTGGGTCGAGGAACCATTGGGGCGCCATATCCCCGTACCTCAAACCCCATAAATCCAGAACCGGAGCCTTAATCGAAAAAAAGGCATCGGCATTTATCATTTTACCATGAAATAAAACCATGCAGAAAAAAATTCGAAAGTTAAGATAAAAATAACCTTGCTTCCGTGAAGGGTACTAAAATGGGGCAAAATGGAGCCAAAAAACCCACATTTTGACCCCTGACCTCGGAAGCAGTCCCCAAATCAAAGAACGCTCGGGGATGTGTACGGTAAATCGACTATGCCGGTTCTAATGAGACCAATATCATGAAAATCGGTTAAGGCGTTCCCGAGCTATGGCCGATCATACACACAGACGGAATTTAAAAGATTTCACCCCTGCAACCCACAATCTCCACTACGTTCTGAAAATAAGACCAAGTTGTATCCATTCGACTCAGCTCAATGGCCTGATTCAGAAAATACCCATTGTGTTAAGTTTTATAACATTTTTTCGTTTTCCGATCGTTCCCATCACAATCGGTTGATGGGTTAACGATGGCTTAGCCTGAGGATACAACAGAAATGGGAATAACACGTTAACTAAGAACCGACTCAGGTAATTTTACATTATTTCACTCAACTCGTCAATGAGGTTCGAATGATATATATCATATAAAATTATATACTTGACGAGAAAATTTTTTTTTTCGAAAATTTTAGGTACAGAGAGGAATTGAAACAAATCTAAAAAATGTCATAAAATTTGGCAAACTGGATATTTTCGGAACTAGCTCGTCAAGTTGAGTCGAATGGTACCACAATTATCCCTGCATCTTCAAAATCGACCAAATTTGGCCTGGAGGATAAAGGATAAGACCCGATCTGTAACTGAGATTTATTCGACATTCGCTTGATGTTCGTTCCAGAAATTTTGAATTTTTTTCGTAAGCGTCAATGTTTGTTCGGTAACGTCTCGCCTTGTCCACGGATTCGTAAACTCGTTCAACAGTATTTGTGGTGAATTGACATAAGTTATTTAAAATACGACTAGAATTATGTAAACATTAAGTCAGTAATAATCGACAGACAATTTTAGCTTCAGCTAAATTTAGAATTATGCGCGATTGTTTTAAATGCACTGGAAAAATTTTAAAGGTTATTCCGTCACGCTGAATAATAAAAGTTTCAGGACTTGCTCGCAATAACAAATTATGTAAACAATGTTAAAATAATGTATATAATTATTTATTAGTGGATTGTTAGCGCATTTCTGGCACTCAGAAGAGTGAGAGAGTCTCTACAGAAAACGATAAGCGAAGAACAAGCTATACCAACCGTTCTCGGTACCCTAAGCTTCAAATTTTATAGAAGAGTTATACAAGGACTAAGACAGGGGCTGCAGTTTGAAACACCGGCTCTAAGCTGTTCTTTCCTGTAAACTTATATTTTAATACTTGTGAGTTACTGTAGAGCCTTTCTCTAAACGAGGTCCGAATTTTCTGCATCCATGCGAGGAAGAATTATGTTCAACATTTTTACTTCTGAGCTAGACATTTTACTATAAACTGTAAATTTTGCTAAACAGCAATGTATGGTTCTACACACCAAAATTAATTTCGAATATTACAATATCGTATATACATTATTCCAATAGGCATGTAGTTACGCTCGAACATAAAGCATACATTTGTAAAAGCAGGTTTCGACGAAGGCCATCAGAAACAAATTAGTTTGCATCGCTAGGACTCATTCAACCGTGCATTAATCGACCAAAAAGAACTAGCCGCGTCAATAATATCGAAAATTTGTAGTAGCACGGCGGTACAGCACCTTAGCAAAATTACTGTAATACAGCTAGCTACCAGTGTGGATGGCGCAGTGTATATAGAACGTCTACATCTAGTTCTAAAATCTCTAAGACAAATACAGTGTACCGCCAGGAATGGCGGCGGTTGAATGTGGTATGTTATAACACATCTGTTCCTTCGAAAAACGAGAGTATGAAATTTCTGGCGCGTAGTGCACAATTATTATGTCTGGCTATTCCAACTGAGCAAAGAATAATATAAAATTTAGAATTTTCATGAGTGAATGTTACCGGTGTACTGTTGTCGCACAAAGACGCAGGCAAACGTAACGAATCATAGATGACGAAGGTCCGTCGGCTTACGGTAGCAAATGGCCGGCGGGGTAGGCTAGGTGACGTAATTTATTGAAATTTTAAAAACTCAAAATTTTTCCAAATTCTGTTAAAATGAAAAATTTTCAATTTGAGATAAAATTTTATTGATTTCACCTATTTTTGTCAATTTTACAATATTTTTGCTGAAATGTTTGGCTCAGGAAAAGGTTTCAAGAAATGCCTTTCATAGACAATTAGCCCAAATTTAAAAGCCCAGCACTACCATATTATTTATTCTGTAAGTAGTATGAATACGAATACGACGCCTGCTCGTTGACAGCTATCGTTTACGCAATAACTGCCAATGATAGTTTCTGCCATGTGTTTGGTCTCGTTGGGTCCAACACTGACATATGCGCAGAGTTTAAACCCAATAGCATTCAGATAATTTGACGATTTCGAATCTTCCATTGAGTAAGTGCGACCATTTCTTATAAACGTGTCTTCTCAACTTGGGGCGACGCGGAGCCTTCTGGGTAAATTTGGCTCGAAGGAGAGGGGTGCCCAACACTTACGGTGTAACTCCTATCGACGCTCCATATAACGATTAAATCTCCATAATGTATGTAACAAAATATATGGTGTTTCAACGAACAGATATAGCCATTTTTAATCAATTCAAATAACGGTCCGTTTTCCACCAAGAGTGTGGAAAATCATACAACTAGGATCTTGGCGACATGCCAAGTGTATGAAAGCGGGAAAATGAGAAACTGTAACGTTAACATACAGTGGAACAACTCATTAAAAATATATTCCTGTTACGAAACAAAGATGTAACTCACCAAAAAATATTTATTAATCTGGTGTTCAATAAGGCATAGATGCAGCAAAACTGATAGTCAGATATCTAACACGCATCCTACGAGGGTTAACTCTACCTCAGAACTGCTTACAAATCGTGAACAACATAATGTATGTAATCTATGTATATATAATAACCTTAACAAAAGCACAGTAGCACAGAAAACATAAACAGAATTTGCTACAGACCGCATGACACTCGTCCCTTTGGCACCATTCGCCTTGTCTCACCCATTGATATAACTAACTCTACACGAAGAAATACGTTTAAATACAGTTAAGATTTGAAATCAGCATCCACGGAAACCCATATGCACTTATTCTGAGCCACAAATTATTAATATTTCCATATGGTAAAGTCACCGGTGGCCAGGGTTTTTTTCAAAATTCATGTTCTGCTAAAATGTGTTTTTTGAAATTTAGGTGTTTTTTGACATTTAGGTGTGTTTTTGACATTTACCTGTGTTTTTTAATTAACCCGCAAATGCCCTGTTTTAGCGTTACAGGGAAGGTCAAGCAATGATAATTAACCGGCTACTAGCAATTTTATATTAATGCATGCATTATATATTTATACAATGGACCAATCAGTTATATTTAGCACTAATTTTTTCATAATTCAGAATTTATAGAGTTAGGTTCCACAGTCATAAACATGGTCAGTTTATAAGCATTCAGCGTTTAAAAATTTTGCTTTTTGTAGCCTTTTAATTAGTTCAGGTTCAGGTGTGCTAAATTTTGTGTTTTTTTAAATTTAGGTGTGTTTTTTGAAATTTCGCTGTGTTTTTGCACTAAAAACACAAAAAACCCTGCCGATGACTATATGGCGTCGGACCCAACTTTAGGCCTCAAATACCAATTGATCCAGGGGTCCCACATCAATTCTCTTGACACCGTACAAAATTTCGTTCGATTCGCTTAAGTGGTTACATAGCTACACCTCGACAAAGTTTGACCAAAATTTTGGAAATTTGACCATTTTCTAATGTCCTCATGCCCCATAGGGACCCGACCAAAACAATAATTTATATACTCATAAATAAAGCTTCTTAGGGCACATATTTTCATATCAAAATGATCTAAATCAGCCCTGGGTACCGCCCTTTTGACCCCCTGTGGTGGGACCTGGGTGTATCGAATCGGAATAAAACCTCCAAAAGGCACATCTAGAGTATTGTAGCTTTCATGAGCATTGACACGTCCATATCGGTTTACGTTGAGATAACGAAGTCTTGTTTACAGGAAAAGAATAAACGGACGCCCATCTTTATCACCATAGTGCTGTCTACTGAGAATTCTTCGACTCCGAAGCTAGCGCTTCTCCATCTTCGAATTCAATAAGTTAAAGAAAATGTTAGACAAAACACAAAATTTCGGGCTAAAAAAATCAAAGAAGCATTAGAATTAAGCAGAATTCATACTTATTATTACAGGGTTAAACAGCAACAGCTCATATTTTTAAGCAAACTTGGTTATACTGAGGTTGCTTTCAAATTTCGTTAATTTTCAGCAGAACATTATTCACAGCTCGCCTCGGAAACGACTATCACCTTTGCAGCGACCAAGCATCGAACGAGCAGTAATATATCATTTTTTGAGCAGCGAGCGAACAGCGATCATGTTTGAATTCTGCTGTACGTAAACGTAAGATATTATGCAATTATGTACACTGAAACACAAGGGCACAAATAACGTCAAATAAAGTATTATATTTTTTGCAATAGCGCAATGGCATAATTTGTATAAATATCGGCATATTCTCCAATGGTTGGTATAAACACAGCACACACCTGAAATGGCTGTCGTCTTTCAAGGGAGCACTACTTTAACGTTTGGAGGTGCGAGGGAACATAGGATGATCAGCAGTCATTTGTAGCGATTGCTGCACAATATTTAGTAGGACTGCTACCCTGCTCAAAAACTGGTGCTATTACTAAATAGCTCCATGCAGCTATAATATCAATATGACAACCAAGGCTTTGCCAGAACTGCACTTTTATTAGGAAAACTGAGTTCTCCAAACTGACAGAATCATACCTGAAAGTATGAGCAGGGACCCACAGTAGGAAGTGGCGGGAAATGAAAACACAGAGAGGGAATTTCCAAGTTTATCTGTCGATTGCTAGTTGAACTGGGGGAACATAAAGCACTATAACTCTATCGGATAACGTCAAATATGCATATTATTTAATGACTGAATGTAATTATGGATGTCTAGGCATCGAAAATTTTAATGATTTCTAGAATTTAAGATGCAAACATTGGTGATTATTTTGCCAAATTGGGAAAAATTCTCACACTAAAATATGCGAACTTTTAGCAGCGCATAAAACTGAATGAGGTATCGACTAAGGGTGGGGGCACGGACCGACGCAACATGGGGGACGTATGAATACCTGCCCTCCTATTTGAAGAATCCAAATTATTACGATTTTTCAGCAAAAGTTAGAAATTTCGGCGTATTGGTCATAATTAGCAAATTATCCGGTCAAATATTAATGATCACTTCATTACAGATTAAATCCTTACTTCTGTCATTCAAGTGTCAGTTCAGGTACACAGACCCGAAGTAAAAACGACACAAAAATTTTATTTTCGAGGTAGCATGAAAACATTTTAGCCAAAATGCTGTTTCAAACACAAAGTGCAGGGCGTCCCAAACTATGCCTCACCGGCATAGTGCCTCCTGACGTAAATCGACCCCGTACCACATTCACCCTGGAATTTTTAAAATTCTCATGGGCAATTTTAAAATAGATTCTATACCTATTGTAGTCTATTATCATAACAACAAAGATCTAAAAATTGTCATTTTATAACATTTGCCAATAGTGCCTGCAAAAGTGTTATTTGGCAAACAATTTTCCTAAAATTTTACTAATTGCAACATTTTTGGATCACCGTTTTTAATTTTTGCATTTAGCTAGCCCCACGCCTAAAGTTCTCCTGCCCTAAGTACCGGGAGGGTGTTTCCGCTCTCTCCTCTAGCTGAAATATGCCTAGCGAAAACCCAGATTGACATTACAGGTGGCAAGATGTCGATATAAGGTAGCGCGCGAGATGCCGCTTTGATAACAAACGGCTTCAAAATTATGACCCGTAAACATAGAATAAAATTTATTATAGGAAAATACTTGTATGAATGTCCACGCCCGTAGTACAATATTGCTGATACTCACTTCATCCGAACCGCAGTGGGCCATGGCTCGCTCCGTTATTTCGACCAGCATCGCAAAGACTGTCTCTTGAAGTGAAAAACACAAATCTGCCACCGTGTAAGCTTTGTCACAATCAGTTTCGTTTAACAATTTGGGCGCTTTGTCTTCAATGAACGACAACAAACCAGAAAACGATACGTCCATACCCTTAACACCATAAGGCAGTGCCAGAAATTTGCAACCTTTTTTCGCTTCTTGTTCTATATTATACCCAGGAGATGGGTCATTCGAGAGTCGGATGGCTCTGGCGAAGCGATCCAGGCAATTTCCCACAGCTATATCGATAGTTTCACCAAATATTCGGTACCTTCGCTCGAGGTAGGCAACGATTTGAGTATTGCCGCCACTAACATACAGAATTACAGGATTTTTGGCACCGGTAACTAAGCGTCCCATTTCAATATGACCAATGCAGTGGTTGACAGCAAGAAGAGGCTTGTCTAAGAGGTAAACAAGTTAAAATCAAAATTGTGTTAGCACTTAATTGTACAAAGTCGACATCAATAATTAGCTGTCTGTCCTCTAATATTCGATCAAACTATTGCAACATGGAATGTTGCGGAACCAGGGAGCGCCGGATTTCGCAAAAGGTAGACATGAAACAAAGGCACCGTCTCCCGTTCAACCGACAGCCATTGAAATAAAAAATATTAAAATTTAGGATTTCTAATAAATAGTTAAAAATGGCGTCAAAACACTGCAATGAGTGTACCTCGATATTAAGGTTAAAAACTACTTTTAAGTTGCTTTTTACGTATTTAAAATTTAGCCAGAGATTAGCACTGATATTTCAACTGAGAAGAGATTTTAGCGTTGTAAGCAAACATTTGAATTGTGGAATTTGACCAGGAGAGCCAAAAATTTAGCCCGGGCTAACATAAGAGGGGCACCTGATTTTCGTGAGGTGGAATTGAAAATTTTCGAAAAATGTTAATAAAGCCCCCACCCCACTTTGAAGAACGCAGGTACTTTTCTGAATCGACATGAACAGCCACAATCGCACATCACGATACTGTAGAACGACAACAATACTTAATTACAGATACGACTAAACAGCAAAATCCAAATGGCGAAATTCTGCTTGACCGCAATCAATCCCAACTGTAATTCTATAAAATTTGAAATGTCTTTAATTGCATCGAAATCGATCGTAATTTCGTTTAATTTCGACCGATCACATTTCGTTTATATTCGGGCAACCCGTACGACATACTGCAATTTACTTGACTGTCGTGAACCACGAGCTAGTTATAAAATTACTATGTAAATGTTCAGCATGCTTCTTCACAAGGTCCACTAAGCGAATATACCGTCAATGTTACGTTACAACTACTATTATAAAGAGCTAAAATGTCAGTCGTTTGGTTCATGACATTAATGCTAACTGTGGTTGCTATACGTCAATATGTTGAACCAGAAATAAAAGTGCAAAATAATCGATTAAGATGTCGTTAGATTTCGATCAAAAGAATTTCGATCGATTTATACTTTAGTGCAATTTGAATAATTTTTCTATTTTATAAAATTTCGATTAGTTCTGTGTAAGCGAAATTACGATTGCGATAAAATAAAATTTTGATTGATTGCGATTAAACGAGATTTCGACTGATTATGAGTAAACGAAATTTCGATTGACTGCGATTCCATCTTTCGACTGTGCTTATTTATGAACGGGACTGTATCTGCAACTCTGTGTAAAGCTAAGCGTCAGCATCGATTTAAATAATTTACACAATCTAAAACACAATGAATGCTCGCGTCAAGAAACCTAAATAGAAAATTACGGTGTTACTGGAACAGAAAATGGCACCGAAAATCTGATTCTACTCACACGTGGTCGTAGCTAAACAGACGCCATTAATCAAAACTGAAATCATATCTGCAAACAAGGTAAAAAACACCGGAATGTTTTTACTACGAAATTGCAATTTAACACTAGGCAACGTTAGGTTGTCCCCTTAAATTTGGGCAAAAAAATTTCTAAAACATAAAGGCATAATATGGTTTTAATTACGTTTTTCAAAAATTCATACAAAAGGATCACACTATCTTCGAAATGGTTTTCAAATTTAAAAAAAATTACTCCAAAGCTGAGCAACAGTACGCGCCACGACCGCCACCGTTGTAAGCGGAGCCCCCATTCCAGGACCTTTCGTAAAACAAACGATATCGATTTGTGTTCTTGGATCGCGAATTTTTGCTTCGACCAAAGCTTGTCGAAGTACCTAAAATTAGTGTCCGTCTGCAGCAAGGAAAAATTGTATCAGTCCGCGTCCAAATGCAACCTCGTCTGGTCGCGGCTACTCTTACTTTTATTCGTGACTGTACATACATTGCATAATAATCAAGATGTTTATAATCATAATCGTAATTTTTATTTCAACCGCCATGATGCTGCATTGGTTTTACGTTCACGTAGTAAAGCAAAATTCTTTATTGCATTGCATTTAATTGCATTAACAATGGAATGATGAAACATGCGGTCGCAAGATTCCGGTATCTAAGGTGAAAGCGTTTCGTCTGACATTTTAAGCGAAACGGAAATTTTTAAATACGATCTTTTCAACAGAAAAATTAACAGCGACATAAATTTATTATTAATATATAACACTATGTTGGTGACGCGACCTTATCAAGTTTTGACATAAAGAACATGGAGAACATAAATCTAGCAACCACGATGTAACACATAGAGGTGTATAAATTTGAGGCATGATGGTAGAGAACTGGGGCAGCAATGACTGCAACTTGAATGCCGAATGCGCAAGCACTGATATCAAGACAAGGCTCGGTCAACGTTATGCTGTCAGGATATTGGTCCAGTGGGGCAACACTGGCTATAACCATGGGTCGACACTGACTATAACGAGTGGAATAATATTAGTTACGGATTAAAAGAAATAATGTGAGCTCAAATGCTGCTAACTAAATAATATATAAAGATCCTTTATGAAGGACTTCTTGTGTTAAAATTGCGACATATATTGGATACACTATGTCACCAAGTCAATGTTACCCCATTAGTCGAAGTTAAATGAGCCGAAATATATTATAAACATCTTAAAATGAGCGGCATTGATTTGGCAGCAGTGGCGGGACAATGTGCCGTGCAAACACTTGCGATAAATTCTGTAAATTTCGCAATGACGGCCTTGTTTTGATAGTCGCGATAGAATTCTAGATATATATTGTCAGTTCCTAGTAATAAAACCCAAAAATGGTGTCACTAAATTAAAAGCTATAAATTCAACTTAATTCATTACGTAAACATGTATAGCATAAGAGTTAGTTATCTCGCCTAAATTAACCTATACATTCGTACCCGTAGGTTGTTTTGTTTATCTATTCGCTTAGCTAATGATGACTATAACTCACAAAGATAACGCTGATGTATCAAAACGATAATAATAATGGTTTGAATTGAAAAAAAATATTAACATAAAAATGAGCCAACTGAGCAAACGTATCAATATCGCGGAACTTACTGTGTAGCTGAACGATATTTCACGAAGAATTACTCCCATGCATCCCTGACTCGGGCACATGCAAAGCGCCAATCATAACAAACCACTATCAGCTTTATGTTCAAACCTATTTTGTTACGATTACGAAACTATTGAAATTGTTCCCCAGGATAATAAACTAGTAGCTTATCTCAACGCCTAGGAGGTGAATAATTCTGAGTGTTGAACAATATGTAATTTAATGAGATGTACCCAGCTTGCGTTGCATTATATAATAGTTGATCAGATAATATACCAGCTTATTGAGTATTTAGGGACATACAATGTGCATCGCCATATAGGATAAATTAATGTACAAAATGAGATCAATAATGTCCATACAGCTAGAGTGGTTGTGGATATATTGCTGATTTTGTGTTTTTAGTCTTTCGGACCCATTCAAAACCCAATTTGACCCAACCCTGCAGAATAATTAATGAAATCAGAGGCATACCATATATACATAGTTATATAAAGGGTGTAATGAACTACAAAACGAGACAAAAAAAACCCACAACTACGGAGGTATCGCCATTTTCGTGTATTTTGGGCGATCAAAACTCAATTTTAACCCAACTTTAAAGCGTAAATAATGACAACTGCAGCGCATCAGCAGCAGCTACATAGAGACTACTGCTCAACAAAATGGGTCCAATAACACCCACAGTGCGCAAATCGAGATTTTAAGCTTTCGTATGAGGTATCACGCGAGCCAATCATCCCAGACACAGTTGAGGTTAAGGTTGCTATGTCCGAGAAGGTCCAGAAACAGAAACCGTTGAAATTTAGCACTCTGGCCAGTGAGAATTCTTAGCTACGCTCATTGCTACCACAACTCAGAATTCAATAAAGTGCGACATGACATACGCGCAAATATTATGACGCAACAGGAATAGAACGATATACTCGTTCAACGCTATTTACATTCATAGATCGTTAATATCATTACTCGAGTAACTAACTACCAAAAAATCAAACTTACATCCAAAACACATTTTTGATGATGTTCGGCAGTTTCACGAGGCAAAAATCCCTGTCCAAGAGGTGCGCAATAAGTTCGTCGCGGATTCGAAAGGATTTCGTCACCGCGCACCACACCAATGCCAATTTTATTAGCACTTCCTTCGAAGCCGATTGCTGTAATGGCAGGCATTTTTTGGGATGAATCTAACGTTGAACTAATGACGTTACAGGCATTGCTTTCGCAATGATCACGACAATTCATTACGCGTTGATGACCCAATCACGAAAAATTTCTTTCACAAATCAACGCGCCGGAATCAAATCAGACGTTGATTTTGCAAAAACACCACTCCTTTCTAAAATAAAATGGTATAATATAAACGCAACCGTCCCATGACAAACCTATTAAAATTGCAATCCCTGCCATAAATTACTGTCGCGGTTCGGTCTACTAAACTTCGAACGAACGTCACACACTTTATTAGATTCTCAAACGACAAATATCTTGTAACGCAATCGAACATTAATATTTTTATTATATTAAAATTTTGTTATTCTAGTTATTTTTTAAAACCATCGAATACTGTTTAAACATATTGTCGATCACATTCAAACACATCCACTAGGATAAATTCCAATACAAATGGAACAAAAAATAAAGCGTTTGAACAAACATAGATCAAGTTTCGAACAGGTAGATGTTCTTTCTTACCCGAACTGCTAGTCTCAGCCAAAAACTAGTGATGAAATCTTTGTGCCATCAAAAATCGCAATCGATAGAACTTTAGTTTAACCGCAATAGAACGAGGTATTTCGGCCTCCACCCAGGTTAAGGCCCAAGATATTTTTATGCACGGCTGCGAGGTAAAAATATGCCAATTTTTCTTAAAAAATAACTAAATTTTTGCTTGTAGGGATAAAATAACCATAATACTGTCGTCAATAAGGCTTCACTATATAATGCTCGTTATTATTGTATATTTACTGCGAACCGAGAATTTATGCTATTTTGGCGTTTCAGTCCAAAATAGCTTGTTTAGCTGGAGGTACCCCATTTCGACGTATCACAAACTGAATTTCTCAACCCTAGATGCCCCCAGCTTGACCTGGAGGACATTGACGCATATCCTTCCTTAACATTGGGGTGGGGGCGTGGGCAACAGCAATTCTTATACGCGCGTAGAATAGATGTTAAGTTTTCTGTGAAAGTATTGGGGGGCCCGGGCCCCTCTCCTCCCACCTCCCGGGATTTGCGCCTATGCTGGTGGTCCCCAGTTCCGTTCCCCCTAGGTACTTTGAAGACAGTTTGGGAAAGCCAGTAAATAATAGTGAAAAATGCATCTCTTTATTATTTGTATCATGATTATTATTGTAAATACCATAGCTTAACCACAACCTCCGAAAATGTACACGAGTTGCTTCACACTTGATGCATTACTAACAGTCTGTCCGAGAAAAGCTAAATTTTTAAGACACAGAAACAAGCTATATTTTAAAATACACGCAGCTGTCTAACATAATGTTACCAACAATTGAGTCTTTGACCCTGCTTGTAACCCACTAACAGAACAATAATTGTCTTGGCTGAATTTGAGATACAATGATTTAACAACAACAATCTGAACTTACTATGAACACTATCGTAATCAAGCTACACACATGTATTTTTGCAGCTAACTGCAACATGAGACTTCAAGACTGATTATATGTATGTACATAATGTTCGCTTCCAAAACACGGGAAATATCAAAATTTTACCGCCCAAGAATAACAAAAACTTGGGAAATAAAGCTTCCGAAACCGAGAACCTAATCACCACATTTCTTCCAATTTCAATGATTAAAAAAATTTAACATATTTTTTGAAATGAAAAGAGTACATTATTTCTGATTAGCATTAAATAAAAGTTTGAAAATTCATTCACGAATAAATAAGCTACGGTAGTATTATCATGCGAACACTCACGTTTCCTTCTATTTCCCGACCACAGAAATGGAGCGCTATTAGCGCACAACTCTGTCCATTTGCGATGGATTGATACGAAATAGGATATTTAGGTGCCACAGCGCATATTTTTTAATCCCAAACACAAAATATGAAAATCACTCACCTTAAACACACGTACAATCTCTGTTTCGTCGGTTAAATTTCGGTGATTCCGAAACTCCCACCGTATCCAGTTGGTATAATATTCTGGATCAGTTAGGGTAAGCCGAGACCGGTAACGTAGTAGCTGTTTGTAGAGCAACAAAATATCGCGACGCGCGGGAACTGAAACACCGGTTGCCACGACAGAAGCAGGGTTCATTTAGGCAAATAAGATATTGTCAAATTCAATGTTCCTAATTTATTAAAAAAATTATTACGTACGTACTTTGTTAATAATTATGAATGAAGCTGTATTACTTATAGTTTAAACAATATTAACCAAGATGTTACATGTTTAAGATTATTTACATTACTATTAAGATATTAAAGCGGAAATGTTTTTGTTCGTTTAGAGCAAATCCGGCGTAGTTAGATGCCTTTCAGTTTCTTATTAATATTATACTCTATTACTCTCGTATAATATACAATTATGACAATAGTAAGTTTTAAGTAAGGTATTAACCAATATTAAATATATTTTAGATTGTACTATAACGCCGTTTACATAATTGCCTAAAATATTTTTTGATTTTTATTTAAACGTTACACAGATAACACACAACATAAAGCAATATATTTACAACAATTATAATTACACAACAATATAAAATCAATAAAAACAAATCGTTACAAATTATACACAAAAATACTCGACAAACCAATCATTAACAATGCTGGAAATGACTGTCACCTTTCAAGCGAACGAACAGTGTTAAGTTTCTACAGAGTAGCGAACTAATATCAAGAGAACGCGAAGCTAACAGCGCTTATTTCTAGATGGTAATGTACAACAGTTTTCAACAAAACTGACTGTCACATTGCTTCGCACCCGAGTTTTGTTGAGTGTTAGCAGTTTTCATTTTGTACAAACGTGCAAAATTCCAAACACTTTGGAACATCACAATGGTCATTGTGTGCGTTTTGCCGCACGGTACTATAATGATAGAGTCTCCGTGCAAACTTACTGTTATGATGCCATAACGACCAAAAACAGCCTAAAAAGCAGCCGCAAAAACAACATTTATATACCTACAGTGCTTGTCACAAATCACTCGAAAGAAATTAGTTCAAAAATTGAATTTATTTAAATAATTTCGAAACCTCGAGAGACATACTTGGTCCCGACTTGCTTGGGGCTCGCTCGCTCGAAATACAACAGTCATTTCTGGTGCGTTGTGTGCCCGTCTTGTGTAATTCAGTCCAGGACAATCCAGCATAATTAACATTAATTTTGCATATGTCTAAGGTAAACCCAACGATATTTTCGTTTTACTAATACCCTTAGCGCATAAGTGTACGTCGGTACGCATACTAATCCGACAAACGAACGCTAAATATTGAATGTAATGTGATTATCTGAAAATCTGATGGTTTTATCCGAAAAAGCCGTAAAAACACACATATTAGTTTATTGGTTTTGTATTATTAACAAACAGAATATAATTTGACAAAGAGATCCGTTCATTTTCTTACTATTAGCTGGTCTCTCCACAGATCCAAACTTTTTACCAGGCTCCAAACGGATTAACACTCTCTAGATATTTCCGGATTTTTATCAGAAATACCTAGGGACTGACCAGATTAGCCATAATCAGTCCGAATTTCAACAATTTAAACTTTTCGCAACAAATATAATTAAAAGTGTGGCAATTTTTAGTTAAATATATTGGATCGTATTCGTAGTATCTTATATGCATTATTGCTACTTTTACTATAATTATATTTTACTTAGCTTATGCAAATAAAATATTATATTAAAACATAACTGAAATAAAGCAAGCGGATTTACCTCAAGTTGTGGTGAAATGTTCAAACAATTCTTTGCCAGCATGTGCAAAGAATAACGCGCAATAAATTATTAGTTAATGATTTTCCTCAGTTTTTTGACTCATGGTGGATTCAAAGGGTATATTTAACTTCGGTTTGGTGTTACTCCAAAATCGTGCTGCCCAAAATGTAATAATATATTGTGAAATTTGTGGTTTTGATCAGACAACGCCCAATGCCATTTTATATTGTGACTCTTTCCCGAGACAAATCAAAATCGCAAACCACTATGTATAATAGCCTCACCGAGAGTATGACCGCAAAATTATTTCAAAATATTTTTGTGACCGCAGCCCTTTTGATCTACATATTACTGGCCTGGCCACAGTGGGGCTGTGGGACCCGCACTTTATAAAATCCCCCCCATGCTCGTGAGACTTTCACCCATGCCCAATCGGCCGAAACACCCCACGTTCAACTAATTCCAAAATTTTTTGTGTCTGAAAATTTATGTTTTTTTGTTTGCAAATTGTTTTTTAAAATTAATTACCACTATTTATAATGCTAAAATATCTTTTTTAGCTTGAAAATACAGTACTCGCCAAAAATGACTGTCGCCCCCACTTTTAATTTCCCCGGAGAATGAACATGAGTGCCCCCAGAAGTTCCCACCCCTTTTTCGGAGGGCTGTGGACAGGCCAGTAATATACACCAAACACCTAGGTTATAGATATACCCAAAAACGATATTTTCAAAAATAATGTCTATATTACTCGAATGCCGATCTTAGTGTCATTATATTTTCAAAAGCTTTTTATCATCCACGGTGACCGGAAAACTGGAGCATAGAAATCACAAAAGTTTTCTTTTTTTAAACATCGTTTAGCTGCTGCTCATGAAAATATTTAGGTTACAATTAAGGTTATATTATATATTTAGGTTGTTATTAATAGGCGCTCAAATATATAGCGCTTGTGCCATTTCAAATATGAGGACGGGATATTTGGTATTAACGAAACAGTTTCAGTTTTTACTAGCACGACAGAAATGTATTAACTAAATATTGTTTACATTTCAAATAATAATTATACAAGGAAGGGACACAAAATTTTAGGAACTAAAACCGTCCAGACCGAAAATTCTTTGTCTACATATATTCATTAAAAACTAAAATTATATTGATACTTCATGTGTTATGTATTTTGTTACACTGCTGCTAGCTGTCAATATACTGGCAAATAGTGTTCTCTGAAACTGTCAGAAAACTTAAGAATACGTATACGACTTACGTAAGCATGTAATATGCATAATTTCTGGTATATAACCATTTATACTGCAATATTACGAGACTATTTTGACTTCTATGTTTCTATGGAAGTAAGAGGCCACTGAGTAAATCAAGACCGATCTGTATACAATGTTGTGTTGTGCCATGTCCCAAAGATTCAAGTTTCCCCTGTGATGTAAAATAACTACTCAGTCTGACCAGGTTGCCTCAATCGCCTTAGTAATCTGCCAAAAACATAATACAATAAATATTTATAACTTGTATATACAACCAATACATCCTAGAGTTTCCAACAAACCAATAATCCAACACTAAGAGTAAAAAGTTTCCAACAAACCATAATCTAACTGAATTATCTACAACACCATGGTCGCAAATTGTTCACAAATGATAAAAACACAAAATTAAATACAAATAATCAGTTGGTCCTGAGACATATAGCCGCAACGAATATGAAACCTTGTCTTGTTTTCACCTAAAACAGAAATAGCTACTACAGTTGTGTATATAAACATAATGGGATACCAAACAAGACTTATCTTGAAAATCGTACAGTCAAACTGTTACGAAATCCAAGGCAGGCTAAAACGGAATGTAGATATAAATCAATTGTGACAAATTTTGAATACAATGCCAAAATAACAATTTCTTAATTTCCTAATCGCAAAATGTAGCAAAAATAAAATTGCGAAGATTTCTTTTATTACCGATTAAGACAGTGGACACTGTGTATAAGCTCTGGTCTCTTCATAATGCGGGAGAGTCCATCCACCCCCAAGCATTTTTGCAATTCCTTAAGGCAATTTTGGCTTACAACAAATTACGAGATTTTGTTTCAATACCGGAACCATCAATTACACGATATAGTGCCTTGGATTCTGCAGATAAATAATTACTGAAAAGAGATTCACCCTGAACGTAGCAATTATTGACGAAGCGAATGTGGTAAATATATCGACGGTATCAGGGTTTTGAAACTCAGATCAGGGGATCCGGATGTGATCTTTGTATATACATATCACACTGTTACTAAACTTTGCGAGTTTATAGACCAGAATACCGAGACAAAACCAAGCGTTGTAAAAAGCCGCTAAAGAAAACTTAAATAATCTGTGCGATATGCTTGGTACGTAATGCATAATTCCGGAACTATTGTATGCAATGTATTTATGCTAACCAAAAACTTTCAATGTAACAGGAGTTCGAAATGGCAAAGCATACAGATTTTTGCCCGAAATTCATGAGCAAAGAAGTGAGATTAATTCAGTATTGAATTATTGTGATCTTACTTTGTATTAATGTTCCAACGTCGATTGCTAAGTGTCAGAGTTACGTCATAAAATACCTAATGCGTCGAGACTTCAGAACAGAAAATATTTATACTGCAAGTATTATTATTTATCTAATGCATAGGTAAATACAAAAGAGATGAATATTTTATAAATTATAAAATATGGCGCAATGTTTGTGTTCCCCAACCTCAAAATAACCAGCAAAGGTGTATATTAAATAAAAAATTTTGCTTAAAGTGACATTAATATTAAAATTTACAACAAAATCTTGCCGGGTTCTGTTTTGGTTTGATTTAAAGATTTTGGACCTGTGCCCAAAAACACCCAGAGTTCAGCTATGTTACGATTGGTTCATGCATGGAATTTATGATTGATTCATGCATGGAATTAACTTATGTGATCAGGTGGAGAATGATATGTCAAACCATGAATGGATATATTATGCCTAACATATTAACCATTATTAATACCATTCCATCAACAATTATTACGTATTATTCAGCATTAAACTAGTAACTCTATCGAGATTGCAGAACGTAGTGAAGCATAGGTATGCTTACGCCTTTTGCATGCACAGGCAATCAGATCTCGATAGCATACGTCGATATGCTATACGTGGATATCACACAATACCGTACAAGTTAGAACAAAACTAACACCAGCAATAAGCTTCCCACGCCCTAAAACCTCAATATAAACTATAATACTTGGCATAGTCAGCAGTAACTCTAGTAAAAATTTTAGAAACTAACTTCATCTTGAAACGCACATATATGTTGCGCTTATTTGTTTAACCTTTTACGTATACTTCCTATTAGAGCTTGAGCTCGGTTTGTTGATTCCATAATGCTAATCGGAGACTCGTCCACGTATTCAAACGGAGTGATCGATGCCGCAAACTTGTCCAAGGAAGGAACACTATCGGATTTGTTCAGAGGACCGACACCATCGCTGTTAGAGTCTGGCGTTGTGCCCAAACTCCCACGGCCCGGTGAATTGTTGCTTAGACCCAAAACTAAAGGCGAACCTGACATGACCGATTTAGACAAACTTCTGCGTAATGACAACTGCGTAGGTGTCCCGGGCCCGCTTTTGGTGCCATTTGCATTTCCATTTATAGTTTGACTTTTCGGAATTTTAATTGGAAGCGAAGATTTCAAACCCGCTGGCCGACTCTTGCCGCTATGGCCTGGAGTGCTGTCAATGCCTTTGCTGGTTTTGTCATGCTTCGGTTTCTTTTCAGCGGGCACATCACCGGACTGGTTATCTTCGTCAGTTAATTCACCATCTTCCAAGACTTCGACACCTTAAAACATCATTAACAAAAATTTGGTTAAAGTTCTGATATGAAACAGGAACAGATGACAGTAGTGTAATAAAGGCATTTGCTGTAAAGAAATTTGAATTGACATAGACGTCAAACCCCTGCTATTTATAGTAAAACATGTTCGGAAGGTATTCGCGTGTTTAAGCTATAGCTACAAATTTAAACCAAAACGGTGTCTGCTACGTAAGTCTAGTTTGAAGAAGCTACAGTGGCTTCCTAAGTTTCAACGCAACATTAAGTTTTGGAACGAAATAAAGTTGTACTTTTAAAGATAAGCACTTAACGCATGACAGTTACGAAATGCTTCGTTTCACCATTATATATATTGTATAATTATTAAGAAGTTTAAACATTTTTAGGTCTGCATACCGATTACAAAATGCTTATAAAGCGTTCAGAAACACGAGTCAGATGCTAAGGCCACAAAGGAAGCCATTCCAAAACTAAAATGAAATTATAGAAATTAATGAAATATTAGCTATAAAGCTTGCGCTGTTCATCGGTGAAAACACATTACAGAATTCTAAAACCACACTCTGGCTTTTCCAAATGAAGAATCACACACTGGAGTCGATTTGCACACCAATGAGAATAAATTTTGGCCCCACCAAAAGCATCGTTTCGCACTAAACCCCTTTCCCATAGTCTATTTTAAAATAAATATGGACAAACTAGAGGCACGTTTCCAGCACCGCCCTTGTGTATACGAACATCCCAGTTGGCAAAGGCTGACATGACGGCTGCGAACTTTCATATTTTCTACACTTTTCAGCTACGGAACAAGTCAGATGCAGACCTTTTTCCAAAGAACATACTCCCGAAATGGTGTGTAGCCATATTAAGTATTGGGCACAGCACAATCAGTAGCGTCAACGCGCGTCGAATTTTCGTCATATTCGGGCCCTAAAAATCGCGCTTAATAACCTGAACTTGATGACGATGTGTGGCGTTCTATCACAGGATGGCAGGTGTCGTCCTCAGAATCAATTGTCACGACCACTTGATCTGGTCCCGTTTCATCCAAAACTTGAAAATTTGATTGGTTCAATTCTTCAACGCTAAAACTATTAGCATCAAACTTGATGACGTCCATAATAATTGTGTTATTGATAAAAAAGTTTCAGGCTATAATGTTACATTCATTTACCCAAACCTCTATATACGGAGCACCCAAAAATTATTTTTGTAATCGTAACTGTCGAGCTTACTGTGAGTCTTCCAATCATATGACTGTATAATGTATTTATTTAAATCATAAAAACTACAGTGTCTACACTTTACTGCATCTAGATAGTTTCCAAAACGTACCACATGGATTTCGTGCTAATTTTAAGCGGGTTATATTAAATCCCTGTGTTAAACAGAAGACAACAATTTCGTCCGATTACACACTATTATAATTCTTGTGAAAATTATACTTATTAAAAACATTGTTGCTCACACATGAAGATCGAACATACAACCATGGTGAATGCTGAGAAAACTTCGAATGCTTGAGAACACTATACGGAAAATTGTAAAAACAGTGCCAGTAGTACGAACTGTAATTGAGAGCTGCTCCAAGAAGAAAGCTTTTATCAGTTGCGGGTGCTCCTTAAATGATGTGAAGAACGAGAATAACTGATCCATTTACGTCAGTTTTTTTTCAAAAAGTCAAAATATTTGTATATCACTAACAGATAGCCCAAACTTGAACAACAGATAATGTGCTTACCCATATGTCGACGAATCCTGCGAAGTCTCCGTGTCGTATGACGCTCGTAGCAAAACATTTCCTGACCCAGAAGTTCGAAGTACATTATTTTGCTGCTCTGAAATACAAATTAGTGTACTTACGCTTAAAAATATGGTAAATATATCTTATAAAAAATAATCATTACAAAAACCTTGATAGCAACAAAATATAATTTTCAGCTGTTCCGCTATAGATGTCCAAAAATACATATGTACATATACCAAACACATTGGAACATGAGTAGATAGCAAAAAAATATGCTGGCTTTTCCAAAGCAAGGCCCCAGGCAAAATTATTGGCTTCCGCCTATAACACCTCCGGATCGACAAGTTTTTTTCATAAAATTCCCCATTTGCAATTAAAAATTTGATTAATGTCAGGGTTGAAAATTGGTTTTAACATCAGCAAACACGTTTTTGAGGCCGTTTTTAGCATTTTTCGGAAAAACATTACAATTTCGAAAATTTTTGCATTTCAACCGCCTACGTCGTCCCAATATTCAAACAAGAGGAGCCCTGATTCATGCCCTGGCAAAATTTTAGCAATTGGAGAAGCTAGCTATATATGAAAGTTCGAGACTCTGGACTATCTACATGTGCTCCAGCTATTGGGGTGCTCCCAAACCGTAGTTATGGCTCGGTGCCCCCACCCCTCTTCATACAAATTTTGCCTCGGGGAATTTTATAATTTATTAAGCAATTGCGGCTATATACATCAAAATATATTTCTTCATTTAGTAGCCTAATAGTATAGAGGATCTGGGCTAAAATGATCTATTATTTTTTACACTACTTCAAAGTTGTGCTATCACAAGGCTTTCCCATATTACTTATAACTTCAAAATCACAAAATGTACCGTTCAGAATTTTTGAATTTTAAAATTTTTGCTTAGTGCACTACCTAGCTAAAGAATCCACATTACGAAAATATATATGGATACCACAAAATGTAAAGTATAATAAAAATAACTAAAGCATCAATAACTTACCTTGACTCTATACTTTTGACACATAGGCTTCTTAGGGTAGCGATCGACATTTAACCCAAGGCATTTAAAGATTGCCCGAAAACAGTCTCAACGGAAAACACATGCCACAGTAAAAGGTTTTCAAGTGCTGATTCCGTAAACATCAATATGACGTTTCTTGTTTAAAAGCAGACTTGTGTTGTTTAATTCTATTATCATATAAATAGACTGTCTCTTATAACCACCAATGACATCACAAATACCGTTTACCTTTCAGAACTCGTTCCTTTTCTTCTTTTAACCGTTTCTGCATTATCTCCGCATGTTCAGCAAGTTTTTGTTGACGCTCATCATATGTCTGAAAACGAAATCATCAGTCATCGTTTACTTTATAACTGATCTTCGACCAACTTAACCTAGAATATGTATTGTATACTTTAACATACAAGCGGATTTCATCAACATTACAGTAGAAAATAAAAGTCTTCTATTATTCGATGTGTTTGACAGTAACAAAATGGCCGTTTCCATCAGCACTTTGCGCGCCTGAGTACTCTACGCAATGAATGTTCAACAGCTACACAAAGGCAACAGTCGATGATGCTAGACTCTGCTGAAAAGTGTAAAACACTCTTCAGCTTTAATATATTTATCGCCCATGGTACCTTGCGGTCGTGTTCGCCTCTCACACCGTTTCAACCCACCAAGTGAATCGAAAACATGACCCACCTCACAGATTTCTTGAACCACAACAACCAACCCCCTCCTGGTTTTTGAACCACGGACTTATATACCCCACCTAGGTTTTTAATCACTTATTAAGACCACTCCCAGGTTTTCGACACACTACTGAATTTAGAGGGTCAAAAATCAGGGAAGGGGTAAGAAAACGTGGGTCGAAAACCTGGGAAGAGACTGAAAAAGTGGTTCGGAACACTGTGGGTGGGTCTGAACTTCTGGGCTCTCCAAATTGTGGAGGTAGGGGTGCCTGACATTTTTCAATTCCCCCTGGTTCAAAACAGGTGCCCCCCGGTTCGTGCCCCCTGGCAAGATTTTGGGCTCCCCCTGGTTCGATACCGCTAGGAAATTTTTTTGTTTATAATGCATCCAAAGCATGTAAAATTTGATCAAAACTTGTACTAAAATTGCGTTCTGAAGCCAAAAATTTCGTAAAATTTGTTTCAAAACTTTTTCTCTCCATCAAACGTGTTTTGGCAGTGATGTTGATACGATTTTTAACCGTTTTTCTCTCGGGAAAATTGTAACCTGGCAAAATCGGGCGCCCCTCCGTTCGGAACCAGGGGGCAGTGATTCATGCCCCCTGGCAAAATTTTCAGCGCATGGAGAGCCCAGAACTTAGTGGTCCAAAACCCTTGCTAGAGTATACTAACTGAACGAAGAGCA
>JASANE010010149.1:0-18103 GCA_030248225.1 Trileptium ribeirensis
GTCATACGTCCATATCGGTTTACGTTGAGATAATTAGTAAATAGCTAATTAAATAACTACTTACGAATAATAATAAACGCCAGATTCGTAATCAACATGGCGAGATGTACTATACGCGGCAAAATAATAGGTTTACCTTAAGTATTAATTGAAAAATAACCATTTTTTGTTTGAAAATGCTAAAAATGAGCTGACGCGCTTAACTGATTAATTAATTACTAATTAAATAAAACAAATTTTGACAAAAACTATATATTGTGTCTGGACCTAAAGATATTAGACCTTTCAAGCAAAAAAATTTAAATGGGCCCAGTAGTTATTGAGGAGTTTGGCGGACGGACAGACGGGGAGGATTTTTTCCCTTTGACGAAAACGAAAACGCTTTGTTTCGCTCCGCTCAATTTATATCAAAACTTATATAATAAGTATTGTAGTAGTCATGAGAAAAGTATTTCGTGTCGTGAGTGTGACTATAGCCCGCATCTATAAGTTATCTTTGAATAACTGTTTTTACCATATATATTTTTTGTTACAGATAAAATATTCAGAATACATTTAAGTATGGCGTATATACTCAGTATTAAATTGCAAATCCAATTATGCTTTTAAATGTCCAATGCAGGTTTTGTAAATAACTAGGTTTAGTTCGACTGGGCTTTCAGCGACAGCCGGGCCAAAATTAGTATAAACTGTCGCCTCTACATTGTACAATCGGTGCTGTTGATATGTAATGATATGTAGAAGAAAGCAGCGTTATCAGTATAGTTCTGTCATCGACGTCGTCTGCTGTTGCTACTGTTGTTACCTGTTGCTGTTGTCGTTTCGGCCAAGAGAACAAAGCAACTGGACCGTCACGTTATAAGTAATTTTTTTGTGTATTTTCTTCATGAAACCATTGTTATTATTGTGTGTTTTTTCGTTTCAAAAGTTGTATTTTAACGTATTTTGAGTAGTCATTGATATGTATTTTTTTCCAATCAGACCGCATTCCTGGCTTGCATTTAGTTGGAAATTTCGATTACCCCTCTTGTATATCTTATCGCTCAGGAACTCCAAAACCGAAACTGGCCAGGATTATTGAGAACCGTATGTAGCAGCTAGTAACAGAAATTCTGGTTCCGGTGAAAATCGTGTTCCGGTTGTGGTTCCGGCAAAAGGCAAAAATCATATTGGAACCGTAATTCCGGTTTAAAAATCTTTGTTTAAAATTTTCTACATTTTTGATTAATCTGTGGTCCAAACATATGTAATATACACCATGATCAAGTTCCAATACAACCAAACAAAAGAAAAGATCAACTCAGCAAGTTGCCGTGTGAAACGGAACTATGGTACTTAATTTCAGTAGGTTTTTCATCCTAACCTATCAGTAGTTTGATAAGACAACAAAATCAGCTCGATGCTTGTTATAGCTATTTTACATATTCAGAAATCTCGGGGGTATGCTAGAATTAAACGGGTTGAACTCGGTACCAGAGTATGGATAATTTAGAAGTACTTAGCTGTAGGCTTGGCTAGCATAAATTCCGTCAAGCACCAGCCATTGCGCTTGTAAACTTTCTAAATCAGTCTACATTAAAATAAAGTAACATACCTGCAACGCAGCCGGAAACTGCGTTCTTGGCAATGAACTGTATTTATTGAAACTGTGCGAGCAGTATAAAGGTTTGTCTATATCATTTTGATCACAAAGTTATCATCATTATCATATAGCTGACGGGCATTGCTTGCCCAACGCTAGCCTAAAAAATGTCTGTGGCCAGAAAATTATAGTGTCTTTTTTATTTTCTGTTACAACCACATAAACCATTAATTTTAACCCTTAAATACATAACCTAATATGAATCTGTTACAATTTATGGATTATGTATGTAGTTGTATTATTACTCTAAAAGTACAATTATATAAAGATACTGGCAGGCAACAGAAGTTTGTGTAACTTGTAACAAAACGGAGTACTTCTAAATACCTAATCCGCAATGTGAGGATTTCATTAGAATGTACGACAGTTCTAACTCCACACGGACCCCGAAATGGCGTGGGGTCAATTTGACAAAACTTATGCATTTAATATATGTAATATATGTCAAATTGACCCCTGGTGGAAAATTGGTAGGTCACACGGATTGAAAGAAAATATGAATTTTTGAAGAAAAATCTGTACCTTTGTGAATACCTAGTACATATATATGATGCTACGATGTCATGAAAGGCAAAGGTAATATGTGCGAAGGTTATTTTTTCCACTAACCACGAAATGGCGTGGGACCAATTTGACCCCACCATTTAAGGGTTAAGTTTCCTGCAGAATAACATGTAACAAACGTATGTGTAGTAAAGGGAGTCGATTGGAAACGTAACAAAAGTGTTTAGTCTACACTCCACGTAAGCATATTTAGTTACAAGCACATTGACTTTGACGCAATTTACGCAAAGCTGTATAGTGGCGTGCATATGTTGCTCGGGGGTGCAAAACCAAGACAAAAATAAACTTTATTATCTTCCTCAGTCTCTTTAAAGTTTCAGAGAGGCAGTAACGCCATCGCCATACATTAAGCTTAAGCTTAATGTAAAAGTTATTTTTAATCCACTTTAAATCCACTGTGCATTCATTTCTCCCTTCATCTATTTTACTACATATAAGTTTCCAAGACCAGGTTTCAGTTTCGGATCCGGTTTAAATGGGCGGTTCCGGTTCCGATTATTTCCTGGTGTGTAGCTTTTAAAAGTAACCGAAAACAAAGTTCATCTTATCAATCAATATATATGTAGTAAAGTGAACGGATTCAGAAGTATAAATCCTACGGGTTTTGAAACACATTCGAAAATAATACATGTAATTTAATGTATTGCCGCGATAAAGACACGTATTGTTGCTTTTAGATAAGCTGTTACACGCGTATTTTATCGTATATATTTACTGCAGTAGTAAGTGTATAATATGCAATATATATATTTCGATTGCATCAAGTTGAGTATTCTTACACATTATAATCGTCTAAATGTTTCACCTCTGGATCTCCGAATTTCGGAAATTTGATGTATTGCCACGATAAAGACATTAAAGAGGCTCAAGAAGCTATCGTACATTATATGTCTTAGTTAAACTGTTATACATGTATTTTATCGTACTTACTGGAGTACTAATTGTATAATATGCAATGTATAAAATTCGATTGCACCAAGTGGAGTATTTTTGCGTGTTGAAATGTCCAAATGTATCACCCCGGATGCCCTCCTAAAATTTGGGGCTCAACGAAACCAGGTTACTTTGCCCTACTGATAATGCAAGGTTCAGGTTTCAGTTACAGTTCCGGCTAAAATTTGCAGTTACGGTTCCTAGTTGCTAGCTAATTTCGTTCCCGGTTATAGTGGAGTTCGTTAAATAAAGCATGTTCGAAATTTTCGACAAAAGTTGCTCGCTCATGGAAACTCGACTAGCCGATGCAAAATACGCATTATTAGCATCGTTTTAATAACCTGTATTACTTTTTATCTTGACAGTGCCTGACATCAGGTTAAATTTGAGTTGGAGCAAGCCAATTTCAAACATTAATTTTGCAGTCTCATTACGGATCTACAAGACGCCAGTGGTCATCATGTATGAAAAATAGTATAGTCATTAGCGGTAAAAAACCCAACCGGATTTTAGCGGTAAAAAACCCCACACCGGTTTGTTCACACTGGTAGCAAACCTTGGCAATGACGGGTATATTCGTACAGCTTGACAAGTTTTAAGAGCTACTATGTTGGTGAAACCCAACTGTGTGAGCTTTCGTACGCACAGTAGCTTTATAGTAAATACCCAATTTGAATGCTTTCTGAGACCTACTTTTTCAGTCTTTGACTCGCAGTATGTCCATGCATCATCAATAGTGATCCGGTAATTATATGTATATGTAAAGACCGCATGACGCTCTACCCAACCTGAGCTTTCCTACATTCGGTGTGTACTCGTCGCCACCACCGGTCCCTACCAACCACTGGGTAAAAAAACCCAGTGTTGGTAAAAAACCCACTTTTGAGTTGAGGTTTTTTCACAATGGTTTTAAATGCCAACTAATTTTATGGTGTCACTGCACTATACCGTCTTGTGGGATAGCCAGAGGGCAGAAAATCTAATAAATATCTTAGCCGAGGTTGCAAAAAAAAATACCCGACAGCCTTGCACAACGTTGCCAAAAGTAAAAGGCGAATTTGTGCAGGGCTGTCGGGTATTATGCACTGTTTTAGAGAATTATATCTAGAGTATATACTACGTTGAGTAAATTAGTAATTTGTGTATTATCACAAAAATATAACAATATGAGCAAATATACCAAGAAAGCTAAGACCTACACTGACGAGCACCTAACCCAAGTTGCAAAGGAGGTCAATGGCTGGAACAATGTCGGACCGGACGGCAGAAAAGCAGTACAAAATTGGAAGACAGGTTAGTTCAGTGACTGTTATCGGACATAAAGGCGCGATTATTGCTCCACGTGGTGCTGATTTATTGTATATGTATATGTACAGTATTGGTTGCGAGCGGTGGCAATATTTTGGTTAAAATTTCGAGCATGTTTTACTATTTCTTAAGACAAAAATTCGTAGCTTGCTACTAAATGTTAGAATCCTAGATGAAGGTAAAGTAAAGAAAATACGCGGAACGTTATGCTACTATATGCTATCAGTATATATAGGGCAGGCCTTATTCATACCATAAAATTGGTCGGAATGGTCACATATCGTCGTTTCCCTCGCTTGTTAGTTATATATAATATATATACAATTTATTACATACTGTATTTACTACATATAACATGTAATTTTTGCGTACTATACTATATATATAAACAGATCTAATTATATCTAACAAAATATATAATTCATACAATACGCAACAAGATCGCAGTCCTTCAAGGTAAAAAGATCATGAAACCACAAGGGCGCAAGGAAGTGATGTCGGAAGCGCAAAGTCAAGAGCTTGTTGCGTCGATCAAGAGTATGGGCGAGTGCGGCTTTGCGCCGACAATGCGACAACTACTGAGCCTGATCCGCGAGTATGCCGTCACCCATGAAATTCCGAATCCAAGGCTGAAGCATGGCGTTTCTCCAAGTAAATCTGGACTACGGCGGTACTGGCGATCCAACTATGCGTGGCTCCTCAGCTTTATGCGAGCAAAGCGCCTGAGCGCAAAGCGGACTAAAAGTATGTGTACTGTACTACTGTATATACATGCTAAGCCAACAAATTTGACGCACTCACTAAAGAAACAATGTATATACCTTTTGGTTCATAATTATAGTTTAGTATATATATATATATAGTAAGCAAGCAAGCAGTGAATGGCATGTATTTTTGTTTCTAGTTTTCATGTTTCTATTTTAACTAAATAACTTTTACATTAAACTTAATGTTTTGCGATGGTATTATTGCCTTTCTGAAACTTTAAAGAGACTGAGGGAGCTAATAATGTTTATTTATCGATCAAATATGTCGATTTTTGGACACCCAGAGCAAAAATGCCGTCCACTATACACCATTGCACATACTGCGTCAAATCGAATATGCTTACAAAGCTTGGAGCGTAGAACACACACTTTCGCTCTGTCTCCAATCGCCTCCCTTTACTACGGTGTCTCTGATCGGACAAAAAGTTACTAATGCTGTCGCTGGCTCCGGTCGCGATAACATCACTGTCCTGGCATGTTGTAACGCTGCTGGCGAAAGTTTGCCGCCCCTCATTGTATATGCTTCGCAGTCGGAAGTGCTGCAAAACATTCCGCCCGACTGGATGGGTGACGATGCACTTACCATGCGAGGGACGCACTACGGTTTAAGCAAATCGGGGTGGATGACGTCATCGGTTTTCGAAGCGTGGTTTGACAAGTTCATTGAAATCACAAAAGAACGTTGCCAACGCCCATTACTGCTATTATTTGACGGTCATATGTCACACGTCACATTGTCCATCTGCCGCAAGGCCAAAGACAACGATATCACAATCATAAAGCTGCCAAGCAATACGACGTCAAAACTCCAGCCCTTAGATGTTGCTGGATTTGGGCCATTAAAATATTACTTATGCGAAGTCCTTGACTCCTGGATCATGATGTGTGGTCTGCCGCCGAAGGCGATGACGAAAAACAGTTCGTCCATAGTCTGTGCACTGTATAGCCAAAGGGCTGCTCTGGTAATAATATCAGAGCTGGTTTCGAAGTAACGGGAATATATCCATTTAACCCAGAAAAATACGATCGCAGTATCTATGAGGTCAATCTGAAGGAGCGATACGACAGGTGGGTTACACTAGAGTGGCCTGAAGAGATGAGTGACCTCGAAGCGACGGCTAGTCAAGACAGTCAAGGGGAGGAACAAGTCACCGTGGATCCGCCCGTTCAACAACCACCACCACCGGTGGATGATGACGGGAATCCGAGAGAAGGGTTTTGGGTTTGGCATGACACTAGCGGTGGCACAACGGGTACTCAGACTGCACCATCGATCCAATCGGCTGTCAAGTCGACACCTAGTCCAACCTTCGCAGAGCTTATGGTGAGCAAGTTTCATATGCGAACACCACCTACATCACGGGGCGTAAAAGGAATCAACATGAATGCTGCTGTGATTAGCCAGGAGACCGCGTCAGCTTGTCGTTCGCAGGCGGCAAAGCCAGCGGCTGTAACAACTACAGCGAAACGCGTACGTAAGGATGAGCAAGACAGCGAGCGTGATAGTGAGTCCGACTCCATCGGCGACTTGTGCTCGGAAGAAAGCGAATCTCAAAGTGACGACGAGTCTGATAGCCTTGAAGCGCCGGACGCGGCTGCACTTGCTGAAAACCTTTCCCAAATTTCAGATGCTTTCGATGCGATTGACTGGAAGGAGCGTGCTTTAGGGAAGCTTTTTGCGGTTCATTTTGATTTTCCACGGAAGTTCTATATCGGAAAGCTTATGGGCATAGCGGAGATATCAGATGGTTCAAAAACTGCTACGTTCAACTTCCTGGGATTACGCGGCGGTCGAATGTACAAAATGCCAGCTAATCCGAAGCCCGAGTCGGTTTCTCCTGCCTGCGTCTTTTTCGGACCCATTAAGGCCGCACCTGTGGGTGCTAACGGGTTTCAGGTTGATAGCAGAGATAATGCAGCAATTAAGCGTTTTTGGGATTTGTTCTCTGCAAAATGAGTACTACAGCGAAGGACAGAAGGTGTGTGTACGTAAATAAGTGTATAATGCTGACGAAATTTAGCGCTGTTATTTTTAGGTAAGAAGGTAAAATTCAATTTTGAAGAGTGCTAATATATATTATTATGGCTATTTTACACTTAGGGATATGGTAATGGTAAGGTCGAACCTAATTATACCATATCTAATATTTATAGATGATTCGCGCGCGGTCCGGAAATCAGAAACTAGAATTTGTACAATTTTGCTGAACGTCGTAACAATGACTAGTATATCATTTTAAAATGTGACGTTGATAATTTTGAAGCTTAAGTTCGGTGTAACCTAACCAGCTGCTAGAAAGTTTCGTTTATTTTTAGGTCTTGGTGAAATTCAGAAAACTCTTGTTTTGTCGGAAAATTTTTGCGGATTGTCGGGGATAGCAGGCTTATGTAGAGTAATATTTCTTAGTTTGTCTGACTGCTGTATTGAATTTTTATGCATCAGTAAATTTTTTTTACTTTTGCGTCTATTTAATGATGATTGGTACTTACCGGTCCACAAACGAGCATCTATTATAGGGTATTATTAGCTGCTGTCTAGTTGGCAGGTATTACTTGGAACAGAATTACTCGTCTGTGTGGTGTTGTTTTTACTGTGGTAGTTAACAGCTGCAAACGCCCAAAATGGTGATGTAGAATCTTCCGAACGCAGAAGTTTTGATGTTTCAATTTTTGATTTATGACACTGTGGTCATGTAGCATAAATTAGAGCTTACTAAGGCACAAATTTCTGGGTGGGTTTTTTACCTTATCGGGTTTTTTTTACCGAAACTGGGTTTTTTCTCCTGCAAGATCTGAGGCATGGAAAACGGTTACGTGGAATTGAGAGGATATTTGCTTTATTACAATTGGTATGTACATGAAGGGGAATTCTAACGGCCGCGAGATTGCAAACGCGTCAAACAACTGTATATCGGGATACAAGTGGAAACCTGAAAAGTGGGTTTTTTACCACTTATGACTACAGCTTTTTTGCGTGCTGTTATTAATTTTTTGCCTACGATGGTAGAGTTGTCAATAATTTGCATTTTTTACCATAAGCATTTGTCTCAAAAACGTCAAATATTCGTGAAAAAATGAAACAACTAAATGTGAATCATAAATATAAGGCGCAGGCAACATCACGTAACTCAAAGTATGTACACCATTTTTACAGCTTAAATACTGCCAGGTAATTGACTTATTAGCAATTAAATATATTCCTAATAACAATAGAATGTGTGACCAGACTCTGAAAACTACTAAACCCAAAAAGTAGTATTACTATAAGAAGGTCAAGAAATCGTGGAATGTTGAAACTCTAGAGGCAGCAGCTAATGAGTATAGTGTATTAGTATGTATTAGTATTAGTCATTAGCGGCAAGACTTAGTACGAGAAATTGGCTCAGAAGTACAAGGATATTGGACTCAGCGCCAATACTATTTGGAACCGAGTGCAGTAAAAACAAGGGAAGACGAACGTCACTATTCAAGGCCAAAAGCCGAAGTTGGTAGTTTTTTTAAAATTAAATTCAGTGTTATATAGGTGTTTCGCAATGACAGATTTATTATAGTTCAACATCGTATTATATTTAAAGAATATTGTTTGTAACTTGGTTTGCGTTTGCCTTCTTATGATTGGAGATTATTGGCAGCAGAACGGTGAGAACATGTAGTGTATTTCTGAGTATATATACATTAAAATATTTTCGCTTTGATTGCAACGCATTTTATTTATTTGTACCTATAATATATAATGCTCGTTATACCTATACGCCTGTACGTTTTATTCCAGACTGAAAGAAGAAAGGAGGCGGATATTGCTCTGGATTGAAATCGGATTGAAATTATGGCAAGAGCTGGTAAAGGCTTCAAGGCGAACGACATTCCTGGTGTCGTCGAGGATTACTGCGATGCGTATGAGATCCCATGGTTCGGTGAGGGTGGTCCAGACATGGCATAGCGCCACCAGTTTATGTCCAGAAACCGTTTGACCACCCAAAAAACCGATGGGACTCTCGGTAAGCCGGAAAGACGCCACGGGTAGTCCTTTTGTTATTTCTCCTTTTTTAACATGGTCGGCGAGGAGTTAGGACTTTTGCAAGAGCGTTTGTCGGATGGGGCCGATATAGCAGAGCACATTATAAGACTCGATAAAATAGGATTCAACTACGACGCAACCTCAGGCACTACTGTCATTATCAGTAAGGTGAACAAGCAGGCATACGGTCATCGCGTCGCCGAGGGCAAGACGAACACTTCTGTTTTAGCTGTCTGTTCCGCAAAAGGCAATATGTTCCCTCTGGTTGTGATTTTTCGGTTGAAAAAGATACCTAATAGTGCTGTGCCAGAAAGTTGCATGCAAGAATTCACTGTTTCCGTCTCAGATTACGGTTGTGACCCAGGAGATCTACGACTGGTTCGTTTCTTTCTGCACTCGAGTTGAACGTCGCCCACTCCTAATCCTGCTCGATGGCAAATACCTCAGATGTTTCCCTCCGTGTTACATTGCATGCTAGGAATGAAGGTGTCGTAATGCTGAAGCTCACCTCATTGTACTGATGTTCTTCTGCCACTAGACTGCGGAGTATTTAAGTGTATGAAACAGAAATGGGCCGATTTCTTGACCTAAGATATCCGAGCTATTGAACGTGCAACAGCGATTACTCGTCTGCAGTTTTGCGTAAAAATCCGTGGACCCAAACGTTATCATCAATTCCTTTGGTGGAACAGGCATTTATCCATTCGACCCCTTAAAATATAACACTGACCGTTTTGCGCCAAAGCTTACGAAAGCGTGGGCGGATTTCGATAAGATTACGGATTCCCTATACGAAAAGCTGACAAGTGTGCCTAGTCCACGCAAATCACAGCCAGCTAACACGCTTGTAGCCGCTCCCCCGTCCCAGCAATCATTCCTCTAATGCCAACGACAACACCTGTTCTTGCGTACGAGCAACCAGCACCTGGGTTAGCGGCGACCTGGAAATTGCTGTGGATACCGGTGTGTGCAGCGCCTGAAGCCGAGCCAAGTTCTTTGCATCTCAGAGCTCAACGCATCGCAACCTGTTTATGCGCACACCTTCTTAAAAAGAGGCAGTTTTTTAGCAGCCGGATAAAGTTTTTAGCAGTCGAAAGGATAAACGCCGGGCAGCCTCATCCAAAAGGCTCTTTCTTATGCATAGAAATGAAATAACGATAATGTTAATTTCTTTTTTTCACAAGCATCACTATACTCTCAGAGAAGTATATTATCTTGGTAAATATTTCAGAATATTATAAATAATTGTAAATTCCAAAATCTAGTGAACGAACTACTGATAAATCTGGTTAATCATTAGTAACAAAACGTATTCAAATACAATTATCGTTGGAAGATAGTTCCAAAGCAGCAAAACAAACAAACAGTCGCGGTGTTACTTCTTTGGAAGGTAGAATTTTACTTATTATATATTGTTAATATAGTATACATGTAGAATATCTAAACAATTACAATGTTGTAAAAAACGTTATTTACAATGTTGTAAAAATTTATAAATGATTCAATTATTTGCGAATTCTTGTTCTTATGTAAACAATATTTACAATTTTGTGAGATTTTATAAAAGTTTAGTTGTATTTTTTTAGCCAGGCCGTTCCTAAATTCTATAGTTTCGTGAAAATCCTGTAAGTTTCAGATATTAAAAACAAAAAGCTTAACAGACATCTTTAATGTTATCAAAAGTTCTTAAAATATAGCTAAGTAAAAACCATCACTGTTATAACGCAGAATTAAAAAATTGTAAAATATTCAGAATTATTGATAGTAACAAAAAATTGAATGTTTTTTGCTATCAACAAGCCAGAGTGCTTTACGATTTTGTAAGATTTTTATAACAACTTTTAGGTATGTATTTTTTATTCTGGTTGTTTCTAAATTAATTCTATGAAAATCATGAAAATTTCAGATATTGTTTGCAAAAAAATTTCAACAAGATTAACACACATCTTTAATGTTAACAATATCTTTAAGTTATGCATCTAAGATCAAAAACTATTAGTATTGCCACTCAAAATTAAATAAATGCAAAACATTCTGGGCTATTGCTAGAATTGGAAAAATATGAAATATTTTTCAGACACATTCAGAAAAGCAAACCGAGCCATACCGTCAAACTTAGTAAAATTCGTGTCTCGAGCCAGATTTATTGCTTTCTAGAAAGAATTAGTATAAGCTATTTTTATGTCAGAATGTTAAGGGCCGCGGTCAAAACGACAACATCGATAAATTAGTTAACCTAGCCGAAATTGAAATAGTATATGCTTGACACTATGTTTTGTTTATTTCTGTTGATATTACCGGTTATGGTGACATTATGCAGGTCATTATTGGCTTCACCAATCACATTTTTTAGCACATTGACCGCTGGTGTCATGAGGTTATCTCCGACTAGAGGCTATTTTGAACATTTCCTTTGCTGGCTTGGAAGTCCAACGAGAAGGGAATTGTATGTTTACATCGAGTAACCCGTATTTGGGGACCAAGGGATAATATATCTGTCAATCATGATGACTTTATTCATGAAGAGGGCGGATCGTTGCAGATTTTGAAGTTTCCGAGTGCAGGGAGTAACCGGAATTCCGGTTCTGGTTCCGGCGAAAATCGTGTTCCGGTTGCGGTTCCGGCAAAGGGCAAAAATCATACCGGAACCGGAATTCCGGTTTAAAAAGTTTGTGTGAAATTTTCCACGTTTTTTGCTTCATCTGTGATCTAAACATATGTAATATATATTATACAATGATCAAGCTCCAATACAACCAAGGAAAAGAAAAGACTAACTAAGCAATTTGACGTTTGAAACGTAAGTAGGGCACATAATTTCAGTTGGAATTTTTCATAATAACCTGCAGGAGTTTGTTAACAAATCAAAGCCACATCGAGGCTTGTAGCAGCTATTTTACACTTCCAGAAGTCTGTGGGGTACCTTTCAATTAAACCGGTCCAACTCGGTAACAGAGTATGGTTTACGCAGAAGTACTTACGGTATGCTTGGCTAACAAAAATTGCTTCAAGAACCCGCCAATACGATTGTAAACTTGGTAAATCAGTCTAACTGAAGTAAACTAACGTTATCTGCAACGCAGCTTGAAACTGCTTTCTTGGCAAAGAACTGTATTTATTGAAACTGTGCGAGCAGCATCACAGTGTGCCTCATTTATAGCAGTCTGATTAGAAAGTTATCATCATTATCATCCAACTTATGGGCACTGTTTGTCCAAAACTTATGGGCACTAGCCTAAACTGTGTCCCTGACCACTGATCAGAAAATTACCTTCTATCTATTATTTTCTCCTAGAATCATCTAAACCAATATTTTCAAGTTTCCTACAGAAGCACATGTAACAAACGTATGTGTAGTAAAGGAAGGCCACTGGTGACATAGCGAAAAGTGTATTCTACGCTCCAAGCTTTGTAAGCATATTCGATTTGACGCAGTATACGCAATGGTGTATAGTGGAAGGCTTTTTTGCTCAATGTGTCCAAAAATCCACATATATATATTACCAGCCATATTGTTATATATGACTTGTATATTCATAAAAACATGATATGTATGTATATTTATTAATTATCTGTGTAGTCCGTTCCCGGCTCTGGGCATTGGTTTTCAAAAACTCCGGGTCCGCATGCGGTTATTTTATTTTGCCAGTTCCGGGTCCGGGTATTAACTTGAAAAGTTACAATTCTATTTTTAATTGATTAAGGGGGAATGAACCTAATTTTCAGAATATGGTCTGTCTTCAATAGTTTGGTTATGTACTGCAATATACATACGATTTTGGTACGCTGAATACGATGGTTTGGTTAATAAGGGCGACCACAAATACTTGACGCCTTGTCACTTATTTTCGATGGGTTTAATTTCAACGATATTTTAAGTTTTCTTTGGGTTCGGGGTTCCAAAGATTTTACAGTGCTATATGTATCAAACACAGCCTGTTTCAGGCGATTAGACAAAAATATAGCTTAAAAAGAAACCGGGTGAGCTATAGGCAAAACACGCTGCTTCATTGTTTTAAAAGTAAATTATGTACATAAGTTGTTACTTTTCTGAGATGTCACACGGGGTTATAAATACTAAGACTCTGTAACAAAATTGTTAAAATTTTGCATTTTTCAATTAGTATTGCATTTTTCAATTAGCACTACATTAGAGGCAGGGAATAACCGAAACCGAAATTTACCGGAACCGGAACCTGGTCTTCGAAACTTATATATAGTAACACATATAAAAGGAATGAAGGCACGGTGGACTTAAAATGTATTAAAAATAACTTTTACATTAAAGTTAATGTTTTCCGATGGCATTATTGCCTTTCTGAAACTATAAAGAGACTGAGGAATCTAATAATATTTATTTATCGATCAATATGTCGGTTTTTGGACACCCAGAGCAAAAAATGCCTTCCACTGTACACCCTTACGCGTCAAATTGAATGTGCGTGGAGTGTAGAATAAACACTTTCGCTCTGTCTCCAGTCGCCTCCCTTTACTACACATACGTTTGTTGCATGTTTTTCTGTAAGAAACTTTAAATCGTTGGAATATATGGTTCTAATAGAAAATAAAAGAAGGTAATTTTCTGATCAGTGGTAAGAGACTCTGTTTAGGCTAGCGTTGGGCAAAGGGTGCCCTTCAGTTAGATGATAATGACTAGTCGGTAGTGGAACTACATTTGTGAGCGGAGCGTTACGAATGTACTCAATTTTGTGTTCTTGTAACTACATTGCATAGGGTTTATCATTGGTAAAATATTATATTTGAATTCTTCGACCCAAAAAACCCTATAATGGTTTGATCGAAACGATTCTATTTAAATAAATAACATAAATATTGCAAAATTCTCTATTTTAGCTGCATAAGCTTAACTAATTAGCTAATTACTAATTAACCACTCAAAATTTTTTAATCCCAAATATCAGGTGCACACTTTGACATGATAGGCTTTCAAACAAAAAAAAGTTTTTGAAAATCGGTTCAGTGGTTCTTGAGATCCGTCGGGCCGAACTAACGAACGGACCGACATCGACCTTTTTACTCCCAGACAGAAAATAAAAACGCTTCGCTCCGCTCAGTGATAACTTTCTAATCAGAATGCTATAAATGAGACAAACTGTGATACTACTCGCACAGTTTCAATAAATACAGTTTAATGAAAAAAGTTTCTGGTTGCGTTGCAGATAACGTTACTTTACTTCAATGTAGACTTATTTACAAAGATTACAAGCGCAATGGCTGGTGCTTGTCGCTTATTTAAGGTAATTCCGAGTTGGTCCGGCTTAATTCGAACATACCCTACAGACTTCTAAATGTGCAAAATAGCTGCTACACGCATCGCCTTGGCTTTGTTTTGTTAACAAACTCCTGCAGCTAAAGATGAAAAATTCCTACTGAAATTACACGCCTTACATACGTTTCATACGGTAAATTGCAGAGTTATATATTTTTTCTTTTGGTTGGTTGTACTGGAATTTGATCATTGTATTCATATATATGTTTGGACCACAGAAGCAAAAATGTGGAAAATACCAAACAAAATTTTTAAATCGGTATTCCGGAACCGGAATTTGCTATTTGCCGGAACCGGAATTCCTGTTACTCCCTGATATATATATATGTATAGTAAAACAGATAAAGGAAGAAATGCAGGTACAATGGGATTAAAATGTGTTAAAAATAACTTTTACATTTAACTTAATGTATTGTTATTGTGACGGCATTATTGCCTTTCTGGAACTTTAAAGAAACTAAGGAAGCTAAATAATGTTTATATATATATCAATCAATATGTCAGTTTTTGGACCCGCAGAACAACGAAATGCCTTCCACTATCCACCCTTGCGTATATTGCGTCGAAATGAATGTGTTATAACGCATGGAGCGTAGGATAAACTTTTTCGCTCTGTAGAAGAATCACTTTCGCTGTCTTTCCAGCCCCCTCGCTTTACTATACATACGTTTGTTACATGTTATTTTGTAGGAAACTTGACATTATTGGTTTATATGGTTCTAAGATAAAATAATCGAAGGTATATATATACTATAATTTCCTGATCAGTAGTCAGAGACACTGTTTTGGCTAGCGTTTAGAAGATAATGATGATAACTTTCTAACCACAATGCTATATATGAGACCAACTGTTATACTGCTTGCACAGTTTCAATGAATACAGTTCTTAGCCAGGGACGCAGTTTCTGGCTGCGTTGCAAATAACGTTAGTTTATTTCAAGGTAGACTGATTTACAAAGTTTGCAAGCGCAATGGCTTGTGCTTGACGCAATTTATGTTAGCTAAGCTTACGCTAAATACTTCTACATAATCCATAGTCTGCTACCGAGTTGGACCGGTTTAAATCTAACACACGCCACAGACTTCTTAATGTGAAAAATAGCTGCTACAAGCATCGACCTGGCTTTGTTTTGTTAACGAAATCCTGCAGGTTAACATAAAAATTCCTGCTGAAATTAAGTGTCCTACTTACGTTTCTCACTGTAAATTGCTGAGTTAATCTTTTCTTTTGCTTTTTTATATTGGAACTTGATCATTTTACATAAATTACATAATGTTTGGACCACTGATGAAGCAAAATGTGGGAAATTTCGTACACAATTTTTAACCGGAATTCTGGTTCCGGTATGGTTTTTGTCCTTTGCCGGAACTGCAACCGGAACGCGATTTTCGCCGGAACCGGAATTCCGGTTACTCCCCTATTGGAGGATATGCTGAACAGATTTTAGAAAATTTGCTACGGTGAATGAATTCTTGTCTAATTTCACTCTTACGTAATAGCTCAGGTTGGGGGATTTTGAAATAAAGTCCATCTGGTTTACTTCAGCTTAGATCAGTAACTATGCCCGACTCCTGAAGATAGGGGTCGGGGATGGCACAAAAAATTTTTTCTCCGAATCAACTGAAAACAGCATATTTTATAGTTTAAAAACACTAATTTTTATATAATAAGGCAAAACTTACCATAATTTTGAAATCCAGGCCACAGTCGACGCAAATAAGCATTGAACCATGGTACCAATGAGCGCTAGTCACAGACACGTACGACAAATTGTTGTAAACGACAAGATGAGGGTGGAAGGCTGAAATTAATATCAAATTATTAATTTTCATGACAATGAGCCACGAACTGTTGGGGGTCGGGGTGGGACATTTTTATGAAATGAAAAATATTAAAAGAAATAGAAAATTACGCAGTTTTTGCAAGTTAAATAGCAAAATAGACAAAAACATTGTTGTTGTTGTTGTTGATCGACCACTCATTGACGGGCTTGAATATAGCCCGACAGCAGCTGATCTGCTAACTCAACCGTCTCCTGCGGCAGAAATCGATACCGGCCTGACGAATGAAGGCTTGGGTTTCAATTTTTGTAAGTATGGCTGAACGGGGAACCGCGCAGGTTTCTTTGTGACGGTACTTCAAAAGATCAAGCATGATATTGGGGGATTCATTCCATCTGATCATTTCGCAAATGTAACGATTGGTTAGTCGTCATCATTTTGAAATCAGTAATGGTACCGACATACAATCGTTGATCGATACATCAATTATATATATACAGCATCTCCAACTGTCACTGGGCAGCCCTGGTCATGATCGCTGGATTCTTCCTCATTGTCGCTGCTAGAAGATTGGTCAACTAACTCATCTTCATCGATACCTGAAAAAAATTGCACTTGGCGAGATTGTAGAAAGAACCATTGATACACGAATCACAGGCACAACTGGTAGATTTGATATAAATTTGACCGGGTGTGCCAGAATCTGCCGCAAAGTGATTACCGAGCGTTCGAGGAACAATTTTAACGCGGGACTATCCCTTAGCATAGTCTTTGCGCTCGGCATTGACTTCATCATTGGACACGGAAAGCACATGATAATCAGTCGCAGGAGCCAGGGCATTCACAAAATCAGACGCTGACTGAATCACCACTTTTCGAGTAGTAACGAGATGACTTGCAGTTCGGCTTATGGTACAACCCAGCCCGTCACATGGACTTTTTCCATGTGCTGTCGCAAAATAGTGTATCTCAGCGGGCACAGCATGATCTAACTCGTGGTAAGGTAGCTGGCAGAAAAATAATTTGTTCTTGTATTGAGCGGCCGAACCGTCACTGAGGTAAATTACATGGGTCGGGAATGGATAGGCTGATTGCTCACGAATATGTTTAAAGAACACCCTTTGGGACGTCGCTTGGATCGTTCGCTGCTCGCTACAGTCACTGATAATAGCAACGGACTTATTGATCACTTAACCGGAATCACAACGGAAGGAAGTCATGAACGGGTGGATCGTTACGGTGGCCTGGTTGTAGTAAGCTGAAGTAATCTCGCGCTCAAGTGAACCCGTATACTTTTCGGCAAAGTCCATTTGTATAATCACACTTCCCGGCGGGGAGCCACCACGGATGGCACCGTTGGCTTCGAACTGAGGTTTTATTATATATGCGTGCTTACGCAACACAGTCTGGAGCTCCCTAGTGTGGCTTCTTGAACAAGAAACTCAATCGTTCCAGATTTATCCACACACTTTTTTCGTTTATATGTGCATTTGGAGCCGTCGGTACGAAAGGCAGAGTATTCAGTATTCTGCCACTGCCACCACGTAATATTTCTGGTAAGATCATCCTGAAACCGAACACTTAGAAGCGTTAGTGGTTCATAATCCTTACAATCGTCGCAAGTATTGAGCCAACATTCGTCTGTAGAGTCACAACATAACAGTTTTTTGGCATTGCCAACGGAATCAGCTGTGTTAATAACATTCGAACGGAACAGAGCTTCAAGCACCTTGAGCTGTATACTCTCATGGCATGGACACTGACAGACTCTGCGTTCGTTTGTTGTTGGTGTCATTATA
>JASANE010010150.1:0-34822 GCA_030248225.1 Trileptium ribeirensis
GGGGGGCAAAACCCTGTTTTTCATGTACTCCTAACACTATTAGTTTATTCTTGGCAAAGAACTGGAAAATTCTATTTTGTTCAGCAAAATTAAGTCTAAGATTCTAGCTCAAGATATCGTAGAATGAATACTTTAAGGAGCCATGCAAAGAAATAACGAACGTACAAACCGACATTACGACAACCTCAGTTATCATTTTGGCATCACGACAGATCTTCCATTCCCTGCAAATAAATTCGAAATCAAATCATTTTTGAAAACATATTTGCCTTTGGTTAAGTTCGTTGACACAAATACTGTACCATTAACCGAATTCCATTGAATCTAAACACATACATGCTCGCACGGAGATTATGTCTCGCTGGATACTTTCTCAGAGTTCGGATCCCGACTGAATAGATGATCGAACTAACTCGTATGCTCTAAAATCTCGGTTAGCAAGACCTTGAAAGTCGGTCAGTTTGCGAATTATGAAAATCTGTAATTGTTCAAAAATATATTTGGCACCGAACCATGCAGCAGCAATACCACGTGCCTTATATGTCGAATTTATCATGCAATAGCATCTTTTAGGGACAAATAATAGTAATCGTATTAACTGGCCTAACAAAAATTTAGTCTATGAGTTATTACAAAACAGTATAAAAGTTGACATTTCCAAAATGCGAAAAAATGTTTATATTTTTGTCAACCTTTCTAGGCACCTTGTATACTACAATACCAATCTGCGATAAAATATGAACGCGTAGTAGTAACATGAATCACAAAAAACGCAATGTGCCATCGACTTGAATAAAAAAATCCCACCTTATATAAAATCGTGCACGGAACATAACCTATATGAAGACAATAATTTACTGTTTTAAACAATCCTATTTTAAATTGGCTATTCAATTTTCATTGAATATCAAACGACTATAGCTTGCGAGTCAAAATTTAAAATATTTTATATGCCAGATTTCTTCGTGGTTTAGCATCACAGTGTGTACCTCAACATGTAATACCATCATGGGTGCTAAAACAAAACAATATGTTGAACTTATGCCGTCGGCCTAAATGTAACAAACAACTGTTAAATAGTTTAGTGTAGGATATTCGTTTATGAATCCATAATTTATGAATTATCAATTTTAGCAATAAAACAAAAACGGTTCTTTTCCTTTACCCCCCCCAGCCGGAATGTCGTCAATTTTGAAGATACAGGCAAGATTTTGGTACCAATCGATTCAGCTCGATATGCCGGTTCAGAAAATAGCAATTTTACCCACATCCCTGACAAAATTTTTTTTCGAATTTTTGGGGTCCCAATGGTCCCCCCTTGGGAACCCAAAAAATTTTTTCTTCCGAACTTGGTCATGTTGGGTACCGTTCGACTCGGCTTAATGAGAAAAATCTAATGATGCGTATTTTATTGAAATCTGTGGAGGCGTTCAAGAGTTATGGCCGAAAACTGTCAGTAAAAACAACATTCCACGCAACCAATTATTAATAATTTTAATAAAATTATTAATAAAATTTAATAAAGCGACAATGTCTTCCTGGATGGCGTCGAATCAATAATCGCTGAATCTGAATCAGTTTTTTGTAACAAAAAAATTGTTTTCCCACGAATTTAACAAGTTTTTATAACACGCATTTAGTCACGCACTGGCGGTATTCTGCTATGGCTTTAAATTTACTCCGACTGGCGGAGGTATGTCGCGACAAACCAACTTCTGTCCAGTTCCTAAAGGATCGAGGGATTCTTCACAATCCGCGGACGTGTCCGAGTGGGCACCAAATGTCCTTGTCATTAGGGGACCACCAGGATCGTTGGCGCTGCCGAATCCGTGGTCGCTTTCTGGCCACCCGAATAACGGTGAGATTTATGTTTTTTTATTTTTGTACTTTTAAATTATATTTTTACTATTTTTCAGGTTTTGAGGTGGGATGCGCCGCTGAGTACAGGTCCTCGTTCTGCATCCTGGGCACCGGTATCGGTGGCAGAGAGGCTCAGCAATTTTATTAAAATTATTAATAATTGGTTGCGTGGAATGTTGTTTTTACTGACAGTTTTCGGCCATAACTCTTGAACGCCTCCACAGATTTCAATAAAATACGCATCATTAGATTTTCCTCATTAAGCCGAGTCGAACGGTACCCAACATGACCAAGTTCGGAAGAAAAAATTTTTTTGGGTTCCCAAGGGGGGACCATTGGGACCCCAAAAATTCGAAAAAAATTTTTTGTCAGGGATGTGGGTAAAATTGCTATTTTCTGAACCGGCATATCGAGCTGAATCGATTGGTACCAAAATCTTGCCTGTATCTTCAAAATTGACGACATTCCGGGTGGGGGGATAAAGGAAAAGAACCACAAAAACAGTTTAAAAGACACGACCCTAATGTCCCAAATAATGCGCAAGTAAATTTAATGTAATCCTATTTTATAATTTCGCTTAAAAGTAATTGTTTGGAAACGTTTTTAGCCTTCTGTAACAATTCGCTAATTGAAATCTAGTCATTTTGTCCGAATTTTTGAGAACGAAAATTGATCGAATTTGTATTAAGCCGGTTTTGTTGGCGAACACAAAGAGCTCAACTATAATAACACCGATTTTTGTGACGGCTCAATTGCATTGAATTTGATCCCGAACACTGACTAATCCATGTGCAAACCTGAGAAGGATTAAGTTACAGAATTTCAGCAAAATGTAAATCGCCAAAATCCGAGTTTGAGTACAAGGTATAATTTGTGGGACTTGGATTTGATTTTATCAATTTCTGGTTAGTGGAAGCTAAATGAAATTGAGCGGTTTTTCCATAAGTACGGTTTGTGATTCGATATCGGTTATTGCAAAACACGATTTTTAGTACGGTCTCCTTATAAGCTTATTACGCATAACCGCATGGATTTTATTGGCATGGTCCATGGGGCGCATTTTATTGTCAAAATTGGTTGCTGGAGACTTTATGGACACACTTTTATAGCATCAATGTGCACAGGAAGGCGTAAACTTATCCTGCATATAAAGTTGTGATAAACAATATGGTTGCTCGTAGTTGGTCTATAGTCATAGTAAATTCATCCAAATGTATATGCACGACAGAACATTGCCTTTTTCACAGTGATACTTTCGTATGCGACATCTATGAGATATAAGGTAAAGTATCGTACTATAGCATTAAAAAATAAAATGAACTCTTTACCACTCGTTGCTATTGAACACCTTCCCTGCTTCCGTGTGCGTTACTCCATAGTTGCTTGAGTCGAAGCCCACAAATTGAACGCTGAACCACTTGTCAGCAGTCGGCCAGTTAAGGACACATCGTCCGCACGTGCTGCATCGATTATAACTGACCCGTCGTGTGCAACAAATTGTTGTGGTAGCATCAACCGCTGGTGTTTGCCTGCAGATCTAGCTCTTCGCCGTAGTGCTCGTGTCCAAGCTGATCTCCCGGATCGCCATTGTTTTCAGGACGTTTGCACTCCACATTTCGAAACTCATCATCACTTAATTCCGGCTTGTCCCATCTCCCATGCCTGACTGATAATCACTTCATTCCGGCTTGTCCCGTCTCCCATGCCAGACTCATCATCACTTCATTCCGGCTTGTCCCGTCTCCCATGCCTGACTCATCATCACTTCATTCCGGCTTGTCCCGTCTCCCATGCCTGACTCATCATCACTTCTTTCCGGCTTGTCCATCTCCCATGCCTGACTCATGATCACTTCATTCCGGCTTGTCCCGTCTCCCGTGCCTGACTCATCATCACTTCATTCCGGCTTGTCCCGTCTTCCATGCCTGCGCCGCAGCTGGAATGGCTCTACTTGGGCTTGGTTTCGCTCGCAGATGAAATTTTATTCGGCCAAACGCTGCTCTCGGTCTCACTCCGCAGCCCCCGTCGCTCAGTAGAGGGTACTGAAATAATAACAAAAGTGCCATTTACTGCTTGGACAACATAAAAAATTTTGAATGTCTTTGCGGGATCACCCGTCAATTATATAACTAAAATCAGTCTATTGTTAGAAGGACATCCAAAATCAAGAGGCAAAAACACAAAGTACAGTCGCGATATAGTGTAATTGCCTTAAAATCGAAGAGTCGGTAGCCAAGTAATAATCTAGTAAAGTAAATAAATTTAAACTAATATTAACGCTGGTGATATATTATCAGTGCACTTGCAATATGATAACCCTTTAAATGGGAACTATCATAGGCTTATTGGTACCTTCAGTTAGATTTCATCCTTTAATAAATTTGTACAAATAAATATCGCGCTTCTATCACGACTTCAAACTATTATGCAGAAACAGCGAACGAATTAATGTTTGATGCGATTTATTCGTGTTCAGTCCAATATTCATAAGCACCATACTGAAACATATAACAGCATTTTGTCAAAATGTAAACAATATATAATCAGTAACAATAACAACTATGCCATTATCAAACGTTTAAAGAGCCTATTATAGCACTCAAATAACCATTGATGAAATCTAATTGCTTTAGGTTATACGCATTTATATGCAGATTTCATAGTCGTATCGGTATTTTCGTGAATAAATTAGATCATGGTAGAGCCAGCCACTCCAAGCTTAATAATAAAACATCAATGCTTTTGGTCTGATATTAGGTTTTTTGAAAGCGAGTTCTCAGGTAAAATATTGACGTAACCTCGAACTGTGCGAATATACACTGTTATACGATTTAAAGATTACAAGTTTGAGCTATAATGGGTAGTATGTTCTGTTGCTCAAACTGATTCTGGATTTTAAAAAAACTGGGATTGCTTTTAAATTTAAATGTATGATATAACAAACAATTGGACCTGCAACGTTTGTTGCCATGACCTTATCAAAGTAAAGATGCTTGATTGTAAGGAATCGGTGAACTGTGTTGGTGGTCAATTTCAAGATACTCCTTTGAAAACTAGCGTTAGTAGCGTTCGATGTAATGCTTTAAAAATAAAAGAGCTCTTAAACTAAAAGCATTTACGTCCATAATGATTTGATCATTTCCTATGCTAAAACTCAAATGACTTTTTTGTTTGCTTATGTTTGTCGGTTATTATATAAACATATTGTATTATATATATAACAAACAATTTCAACTGCAACGTATGTTGCCATGACCTAATCAAACTAAAGATGCTTGATTGTAAGGAAGCGGTGAACTGAGTTGGTGGCCCCTTTCAAGATGCTCCCCTTCAAAACTAGAGTTAGTAGTGTTTGACGTAACGCCATATTTTAGACCCTATTGCTCGTCGTTATGGCATACCAGCCTAAGTTAACGAATTGGTGACACAATATCTGACACACGTAGCAACTACTGGCGCGCCTCTCGAGCATGAAATAACGCAACATAGTCTCACGAAATACATGCTTATCGAAAACTTGCTTCCCGATCTTCGCGCACTTATGCTTTCGCCGCAAAATGGTGTGCTACAAGCGCCTTGTGGGAAGTTGTACATACGCGTGTTTCATACACCGAACGACCGCCACAATTGCCCGATGTCGGGCTTACGTTTTGCCCCAATGTGTCAAATTAACATAACAAACCCAGCGCATTTTAAGCAGCAACATCATTGCGCAAACGTCGACTTGCAAAAATTTCAATTCGCACCTATAGGCAAACTGTTATGGGAACACCAAACTTGGATTGTTAGGCATCGGGTCGGAGCGCGCATTCGGTTGCGCAGCACCACCCATGCTGTCTCTGTCATCTTTACCGGACCAACCAAGGGTGTGGCAACATTCACTAGGGAGTCGCCGTGGACGAACGGACCGCAGAATTTCCCAGTGATTTTTGGTAAGTCTCCGGCAGATCTTCAGACGATACTACAATTCGATGCTTTTAATTTTAGTCCCTACTGTGTGACTTTAATTGTGCCTAATTTGGATAATGCTAGTGCGTCGCAGCAGATACGCTTGCACCGAAACGGTGCCCGGAATCAATAAAAACCGAGGGTAAGCCTTCCGATTCTTTCAAACCCTCGGTATCATTATTAAGACCCCCAATTTTTGGTGCGCTACGAGGTCCAGACTTTAGTCGCCGGACCAAAGGATCGGTACACTCCGAGCTGTGCCGCTATTCAGTGGAATTTCACTGACCTATCCAGCCGACCAGGGCATATACGCTGCACTGTTGATGGTTCCTATGAAATTTTGACGTGATCCTAATGTCCTCGGGATCGCTCTCCAGACAGAGAGTAACCATGCTCCTCCTTGGCAGCCGACGGAGGAAGGCGATATTAATAGGATTTGCAAAAGTGTTCGCTTGACCGATCCTGCATTGGCGCCGTATTTTGACATTTGGCACACCGTCGAGGACAGTGAACTAGCGATACGGCCGATTAGTTTTGAGATACCGCACAATCCAATATTCGATAAAGAGACCGACGCTGCTGTAATATATGAAATTCTGGATTGGGACGTTCCGTACAGCGCGAACAATTTCGGGATAAAGGTGTTGGCTGAGTTATTAGGTCAGGTTCGGTACGAGGAGGATGACCCACCGTAGGCTGACATCGAGGGTCTCTGGATTACCACCACGGAGGACTTGCAAAATCTAGACTGGACTGAGACGCTGCAAGCCGACATCTTAGCCGAGGATCCCAAGTCACCATCTTACTGCTGATATCAGTTCCATCAGCTTTTCACATCTCAGGCTGCGATCCAAGACCTTCCGATTATTCACCCGGACTGGCCGTTTAAAATTTTAGCCTATATCGCTGGAAGGAGAGAGATTGGCGACCGCGTTGTGCTTGTCCTTAGGTTAAAACGCTGGCACTGAGCGGTTTTTCCTAGACCAAGGTGTAGTTAGGTATTTTCGTCAGCCGATTAGTATAACACCAACCATGGGTCCCGCTGTCGAGTATCTGATATCGCTCTTGATGGAAGTCATATATCAGCACCTGCCACCGTTGGATGAACAAGAGCTGCAGCAAGAAGATAGATCTGACAGTTCATCCGACTCTGAGAGTTGAGCAGCAGGACTTGATTTGCAAACTGAGCTAATAGAACCGCCGCAAGAATTAGAACCGCCAGGCGCAGACCCTGACCCTGTCCCGGCGCTACCGGAGCCTATGGATGGAGCACCGCCACCGCCTCGAGAAGAGGAAACTGATACATCCCGGCGTTCAGCTTTCTTAAGATACCATTGCAACTCTTGGCGCAGAACGTACGAAATGTTGTTCTGCAACGTTACAGGGCCGTTAGTACCACCGCTAGACGAACCTTAGTCTCATTTTATCAGCAACCATCTAAGTTGGTTTAACGCAGAGCAGCAACAGGAGGTCGAGGCTCTTCTGTGCCTCCGCAAGGTCATACTGTGTAAGGCACCGCCGGGTACTGGGAAAACGCTATGTATGGACAAGCTCGCAGTAGCTTATTCAACCGCCGACCCAGATAAGAAGGGGCTGGTTGTTGCTAACACTAACGCTGCAGTGAACAACTTCGCGTTGAGCGCTCGTGAAGCCTTAGAAAGGCTATACAGAGACACCGTACCGTCAACTGCCTTAATTCGCTACCTCGCACGCGGTACTGACAATAGTGTGCTCGATCCTGCCTTCTTCAGCATTGTTCAACACGTGGTGGCTCTGACGAACTATACGAAGCTGGCCGTATAACATCCAGTGGCGCGCTCATAAGACATAACATAATTGTGGCAACGCTAGACATGATCATAATGGATATTGTCAATAGTCTTTACACATATGAGCGTGAGTTTTATAATTCACGATTCGGTGAACCGAAGTTTGACCTGCTCATGGTTGAGGAAGCAGCTTCAGTGGACCTACCGTGGTTAGCAGCTGTCCTTTCGTTCGCTGTCGCTCGACAGGCAATGTTAATGGGCGGTGTTGAATAGCTTTTTGCGTATATTACAAACATGCTACTCAGGGTTGTTGTTGCAAACGAGTCGGGTATGCAGTTCTTGCTTGACCTTATTCCTATCCAGGCTTTCTGCCAAGTCGCACAGCTTACGAAGAACTACCAATCGCGAGCTCAGCTTTTGCGCCCGCCTAATCGTGCTATCTATTCCGACACGCAACTTCACGCAGCCGCCGCAGAGTCGTTTTATGTATACGCATCCGCTGAAGTTGCTGTTGTACCTTGTGGCTCAATCGGCTTCATGCATATCGAGGGCCTTCAGCTGCCCTATGGCAGCAGCTTATACAATGTATCGGAAATAGCCGGTATATTTCGCTTGCTAGATATCGTGATCGCTGATCATAGTTCAGCAGACCCAGCTTCCATTGGCGACGCCACTTACGCCGCGCAAGCGGATATACTTAAAGCCGTGCTGAATCCGATATATCCACGAATCAAGATAGGCTGCGCTAATAGTTGGCAAGGCGATGAACGCTCATACATGATTATTTTGCTAGTCCGCTGTATCCCAGTATTCGACGCGCGCGGTCAAGACCATGACATTGGCTTTCTGAAAGATAGCCGCTGCCTTAACGTTAGCACGACACGCGCACGCAACCTCAGCATATTTGTTGGCAATGCATTGCACTTCATACAGCATGAGCTTATTCGGGAATCTATCCTTGAGTGTTGTCGAAACGATGCCTGGGTCGGGAGGATTGACCCAGGAGTTAAGCGTTTCCTAAACATGCGAGTCTGTAAGCCCTGCCGCTTGCTAACCCGTGCCCAGACCCCATTTGTAGCGTGCTCTCTTGTACGATTGTTGCCGGTCGTCATATTAGCACTTACTTGCTCAAAAGAAGCAAAGATTTTACCGAATATTTTATGAAAACTTTCATAGCAAGTTAATCAGCAACTGCCATATTTCGTACCTTGTTTACTCATGTTATATAGGTATTTTATACACATTCATATTGTAGTATCTTGCCTTCAGCTATTGGACTACCATTCGACGTCATTGCCGGTGAGTACGATCATGGCTGTTTCGAAACAACGGCAGGATCCTGCGGTCCCAGTCTTTACTAAGGCCAGCTGTTTTTCGAATCATTACCCTGCGGCCGTCATTATAGACGGAATAAAATATAATTCCACCGAGCAATATTACATGTTAAAAAAGGCCGAATATTTTGGTTTCAAACTTCTTGCAAAAACAGTCATGGAATGCACCGACCCGGGGGAAATGAAACGTCTTACTAAGCATGTCGAAAAGATTATGGCGAAATCTGAGCGGGGTCCTTTGTAGCTTAGTTTGTGGGATCAGCAAAAAGTCGTGATTATGGGGCTAGCGGTTTTTAAAAAATTCGAACAAAATGATCGTTTCAAAACGTTACTTTTAAACACAGCTCCAAAATTTCTAGCCGAAGCGAACCCCTCGGATAATTTCTGGGGTATCGGCATTTGTAAGTCAAACCCGTTCGTTCAAAATCCCAACAAATAGCTCGGTAAAAATGAGATGGGAAACATTTTAATGCGCGTCCGGGATAAGTTAGCTAATCCATTACGACAGTCCGTAGAGTACGAAGTGGAAGATACGCCATCGTTGCCATCTTCATCAGGTATGCGTAGTTACGACATGTGAAATTTTGTATACTGGCCTTTACGGTGGCACTGTTCATTGTACATGTTATATAACAGCTCTATAGAGCCACCTTGTTATCCAGACAACTTCTATAAAATTTTGCGCTGCTCATCTGTATTTGTTGGGTGCTATGAGTGATTTTTTAAAACAGTCGAAAGCCACAGTTCATTAATTTCAACTTTAACACAGCTCGTGCTAGTGTATTTTGCATATTTAGGGAGCTGGCGTACTTCTGTGTGCAACTGCAGTGTCTTGAATTTAAAGTGATAACGCTACATTCACGTGAATGCAAAATTTTTAGTTTAATTTTTCAATTAATTGTGGAGTGGCGGAACATTAAAAGAAGCTGTAGGACAGTCTTGCACGACAAGTTTTTTTGATTGAATTCAATTACAAACTGAGAATGATGAACCATGTATCTCCAAACAAAATTTTCTTACTTTTTGACCCGGAATCATTATTAAGCAACTTCTGAGCAGATATTGTAAATTCTATCATCAGCGCTATTGATGTTTTAGTGCCTGGATAAAGCACTAGATTGTGCACCTTGTTTCACCGTAATTTGCGATGCTTCTGTTTTCGATGTGAATCTCGCAGGCATAAAATACGTATTACAATTAGTTACAACTTATTATCTTATTCCGTTTTGATCCGATTTATCTCCGATTACCTTTATGTAAAAACACCAGAATTAAAAAGTATTAATCTATTGCGACTCATCTTATTATTACATGTGTATACCATATAATGAAATGGTATACTGTCTGAAAATAAACGTTGAAAATGTTTCAATCGCAATAATATATAAATTGTTAGTTGAGCTACCCGAAATTGAATTTAATCAATACATACGGTTTAAGTTTTACCGGGTTATATATACAAACTTAGAAAGATATTTTACAAGCCTTTTGAATCAAAGATAGTGGTCATGAAATTAAAATTTGCAAACAATTAACCTGAAAAAAACTCGAAAATATCTAGAAAAGCCATTCTGATGCATATTTCCAATGACACAATTTAGACAGACGGTTTCCACAGCTTTTTGCACTAAAAAATACATTATTTTAGCATATGCTGTCAATGAGATTGGACCAAAACAACGCATGTGTCTGCGGGGGTTCTGCGGTGGACGCGGTCGAAATAAGCGGGTCGACGTAATGAGCAACATCGGATCCTTAATTCTGTCTCAACCGTTCAACAAGAAAATTATGCTTCGCACATACCACTGCCGCGGTCGCCGGATAGTGGGCAGTCACCGTATTGCTAAGCTTGTACTGGTCAACAACTGCATAACTTAACAGGTGAGCGTCTAACCTATAATTGAATTTGAGCACGTATTACAGCGATGTTTGAATGTAGTCCGAATATTTTATTGAATCGTCCAAAAAACGGAATCTTTGATCAATTCCGTTATGTCTTTGGTATAGCTTCCGACAATGAAGTTCTGTTTTTCAATGTGTATGTTGGCGCCGAAGATAAATCGGTTTAATGTATGGTTTTTCCTTAGAATAATGCTCAGGGTGATATGCTTTTGGCACGGCACTGAATTGTGTGGCACGGCAAAAGCAGAAACACTTCTTCGCCTTGAACAATGCATCAGTTTAGTAAGCCATTGAGAGAATACCTCTTACGGTAGATAAGGTATGATGTAATTTTTGGAGCAAGTTAGGAAATAATGTCGCACTATGACGTTGCTGGAAGAAATGATGAAATTACTCAATGGTAAAACTAAACACTACTCTACACTGAATTTTGGTGTGTAAAAAATGTTACGAGTTATGGCCTGGTCTTTGATATTCATTTTCCTCGGGTTGTCGTCGCTTCAACTTTGAATACCAACAAAGGTTTATTCTCTTTTATGTTGTTGTAGTGCCTGGCATTAACGATGAACAGTTTAAAGTGGTACAAGTTTTCATAAGAAACAACTGAAGTTTATTAGATGTAGATTAGCTTTGACATTAACCTTAGAAGTTTTTTGCTAGTTTCGTTTCAATATCTACGGATTATTTACGTATTTCATGCTGATACTGCCTTGATTTTAATTTTTACCTTCCCAGTTCTCTGCGCTAAAACTCCGTTAATTGAAACAATTTAGTGTAAGACTAGTGCAACAATTTTGAATTATGCAATCCGCTAACCTCGAACAAACGGTGTTGGAATTTTAAACCGCTTTTGTAGAATTAAAGTTGTTGTAGGATGTGATAATTTTGCATTGGAAAGCAGTGAGTTTATGTAACTTTTCCCCCTGAAATTTTAAGCCGCCTTTTGGTATATCTGGAATTCGTTCATTAAATTAGAAATATTACCTCACCAAATGTGGTATTTAGTATTGTATTAATGACCCGACTTCACTGAAAAATAGTCGCATTTGAAAACACTATGATTACACATTTGCAATGATTTTTTTAAATTAGTGTGTGGAAACTCTGCTGCAAATGTTAACAGAATCTTTTAGAATTAATTTCATATGTTTTTTATTAGCAAATGAAGAGTTAAATAACTGTATTTTTGTTTATTACTGCTGAGTATATGTGTTACCCAACGTGTACTTATGGCCATTTGAGATGATAAAACAAAGTCCTCTTGCTCTTTGACCAATTTGGAAGTTCAAATTATGTATTCCCTGAGTAGCATGCTTGGGACCATCTAAGCCAGATAGCCACAAAAGTAATAATATAATGGCCATTAAATATCTACCTATACTTTTAACCATATAAACGTCGTTATTTAATATATAAAACTATTTATTTGAAAGCTGACCAACAGAAAAACACAGCTATTAAAATTGACATTGATATAATAATTAGTCCAGATACGTCTGTTAAATTTCATCAGAACAAGCACAATAATATATAAACATATTTTCTAACGAAGAACTTTATAAAACCAAAATTAAAATTTTTTACTTTAAATTATTTGTACAACCTACAATTACAAAAGAAATCTCTTTTCTGCAAAAGAATTCTTCGGATTTCCGACTTTGTAATTGTGATAACCAATTCATCAGGTATATATTTTTAATTCGTATAGGTTCTGGTGTTAGCGGGTTCCAAAATCGGGGTTTCCTTTTTGAAATTTGGTTTCATTTTGTTACAATTTTTTATTGATTGACGTAAAATTGTTAACCGTTATAAGATAAGGTTCTACGTTTCAACTTTGCCACAGAATTGCTGTAACTCTAAAGCTAGATGCTACCATAGATTTTAGTGTTGACGTAGTTTTACACTGTTTCGGCTTGCGTTTTTCATTGCTGATGTTTGTTTGGTAGTTCTTCGTGGTTAATGGCTCGCAGGAGCTTAGCCATGAAAGATCGGAGTGCTGAAGCGAGGTAAGCATAAGCATAAGATTGGTTTTTGTACCATTCGGAGCTTAAGATCATACGTACTTTTTGTAGAATTAATGTATATTACCTAGGGTATACCATCACTAATAATAATACGATATCCTATTCTATACAACCATCAACAATGCACATTTTTGCGTAAATTGACATGCAATCATTGAAATTATCTGAATATTACATTCTCACTGTACAGAAAAATCCAAGTAATTATTTATTTAATTGCCAGCTTATAAATACCTGAAGATGTGAATTGAACCGGATCGATTTTATTCAAAACTTAATAGTTTTCGATTGCATATTGAGTGGTACTATAAACTCAGTCTTTATGGACGGTTTTTGGCCATTAGTCTGCTAAAAGGACCTCAATCCCTTTGATATATTGAAGCGAATGTATGTACGCCAAATCTTATAAAAAAGATTTTGAATGGCGCCTGTTTTCTAATAAGTTAAATGTTACATTAGTATGTATTGTTTTTGCTGCGAAACTCCGTGGTTTTTATATAAACATTGCTACTCCCATATATATCCTTGTATTTCGCTTGAGAGATGTAAAAGTGTGCAATCGCTGACAATTCTTGTGGCGGAAAGCATGTTTCGAAAGAAATTCGTGTGCTTTTGGTGGTGTTAAGATTAACATAACATGTACTCTTGTATGCTTTTGCATTACCCTCGAGTTTAACGATTAGAAATATATACGTGATTTTTTGTGTCATTTGCATATTATTTTGAAAGAAATAAACGCCAACTGTTGGTTTTAAAGCAGCTTGTCGTCGTTTTATCGTAAAAAGTTTTTTATCGAGCGAGACTAGCTCTTGAACTATACGATGTTGTGCACAAATTATATTGGGAAATTTTATGTAATTTCTGCTTAAATGCCATCGCTTCGGGAAAACATTTGTTTCAGATATCTCGTCGCGCAGATTTATTGTTCATCTCATGCTAGGTTCTCGCATAAAGGTTGGCAGAAATACTTCAGATAATACTACCTCATTTTTGTTATGTCTATATTGTCATAGGATTATCTATTCGCTAACTGGCAAGAGTAAATTTTGCAGTAGATTTAGTATAAAACTTATGAATTTTAACCTAATATATAACCGTTACGCTCTGAATTTGTACATAGTATTTTTAGTTCGCATCGGTTAATAAGTAAGCCCGTGGCCTATTGTGAAATTAGTTACGACTTGTATAAAATTGTTAATCGTAGGATAAATTAGAAGAGCTTAAGGCGAGCTTGATGATAGTATCGTTGTTATATAGTTTTGGTTATTCAAAAATAGAATTTTTAGGTACCATTTTATCGTTACCTGAACCCTAAACATTAATGAGTAACTGCTGTTGATAAGATAGATAATATTCCATCCGACACCACAATTAATAAAGAACATATCAATAAATGACTGAACTACAAGTGAAATTTGGTTCCGTGTGACCCCTGGAAAAAATTGTTTTACTTATGCAAATACATTTGTATAAACAAAACAAAACAATCTTTGCTACCAAAGTGAGTAGTGAGACTCTAGTATTCTGCTGAATGGATTTCGTAGGTATGATTTGGTTACAAGGATGACCGTAAAGTAAGAGATACTGTTGCACTACCATTGATCAATATGATACGCTTTGCTCAGTCTCTCCACCCGTGGTCTTCTTATTATTTTTGGCACATTTACGGCCTTTATTACCGTATGATGGTCACTAGATGCCATGATTTGATCAGCACTGCCTTTGTGGAAAAGTCATTTGTTGAGATCCGCTATTGCACTACCTAACATCTAGTTATGTTTCATATTAAAAATATCAATTATAGACCGAACTTGGTTGATTTTACCTACTTACAGTACTTTGGCTGACTATGCTTATCAGTTCTGAAACGCTCTGGTTTTAACGGTGGTGCAGTAAGATACACAGGTATGTACATTTTTAGTTTTGTCGTCTTTAAATTGTTTTAATGAGGCCGATCCTTAGTCGTTCGCTGACAATTTATTTTCTTTCTGACTAAACAAGCAGGACCATCGCCTACTTACCTGAGATTAAGGTTATCTATATGTTTTGGTAAAAAAATTTCCGCATATAATCATCAGAATATTTAGATGCTAGAAAACGAGTAAAAATTGTAACGAATTACTAAGTAAGGTCATTCAATTGTGGATTTTGCTTAGTTTTATTTAAGTTTTATTATTATTATTTATTAAATTTTGGTAGCATCTCCTAGTCACGCAGTATAGACGCATATAGGTTATTACAATGTATCTATAGGTTTTCGAGATTGCTAAAACGATAACAGCGTAATAATCTATGTATATTCCAAATAAGGCAAACGTTGTGTTCCTATAGCGAAAAATCACTCTTCAAACTATAAAATTTGGTTATATTTTGCGACTTATAAATTTCAAATGTCTTATCTTTTTCATCAGTGGGCAATGGAAATAAGGTTTTTCTGGTTTTGACATATGATTAATATTTTTAGCGCTGCCATTGAAATATAGCAGGTTTATCATTGTTGCCGTCGGACCTTAAAGAGGTTTAGGGAGTTGAAATTAGGAACGTCGACAGGATCACTAGGTACCGAATACACGCACTACTTTCGTTTCAGCAAGCATTGCGTGTTACTAATATAGGCTTTAATTATTTGAGTATAGATTGGTATTTTTTGACACCAATATAGTTGTTTTTGCTCTATTCGTTGACGTATTGTATATAAATAATTGGACATCGGTAATGTTTGTCAAGTGCTGCCGCGACAAGTTTACTGTAAGCTACGAATAATTAAAATGAAAATTACGCACCCGGAAAGAATAGCTGCACTTACAAATCAGTTTTTTTTGTTTTCCTTAAGCAGTTTCCGTTCACTAGCGATTTATTAATTATGTGTGTTACAGTTTTTTTTTGCGTAATTCGATAATTTTTCGTGTGTTGCAATCCATATTTAAGGAAAACAATTTCGGTCGATTTAATCAGCCCTATTGTTGTTAGGTGCGATTTGTTTCAACAATTGATCGGTTTGTCTATTACTACTTGATCAATTTCACATCGTTTGGCTAATCGTTGTTCATTTGGCATTACTTTAATTGTTCAAAAGTTTGTCGGCGTATGTTCGGAAATTGCATGTTTGGGTTGATTTTGGTTGCACATATCTATAAGTTTTGGACATATTTAAAATTACGAAGTAATGTTCAATAATTCTGAATGCAATCATTGGATACGTTTTTTGTCCGTGAGATTTTGTCTATTGCGTGTTTCTATTTTTGTTCGTTGGCATGTGCATTGTTAAAGACACTTTAAGTAATTATGGTTGCGTCAGATTCTAAAAAAATTTTTTTTGATCGACAATTAGTTTTTGTTACACGATCCTAATTTGTGTTGAATGATCATTTTTTGTTTGGGAAACCTGCCTATAGGCGTGGAAACGTAATATTTTAGCAGGATTGGCAAGGAACATAATTTATTACCAGGCTCACGGAAATTCCCGATTTTGCAACTTACGGCGCCTCTCTGTTTGCTATGATAATCCCCGTGTACTATGTGTGACGTTTTAACATGAAATTACATAAACATAAACATAATATTTTTGACAACAGTATATTGCGAAAAACAACAGAAATTTTGAAAATACCATGGGTCGCCTCGCCAGAATTTTTGAGTTTGTTGTGCATTTCCACCTTTTATAATAATCGTGAATACTCCAGACACACACGACTTAAACTTAGTAACCTAAGACAGCTGAGGTCGAAATGAAGTGCCTAATGTCGTGTTCATTTTCATCCTGTAAACCTTGAAATAACATCGCTTATATTAATCTGAATTTATTATTAGACACATCGCGAATATCTGTAAATTTAAATGTTTCGAGAATGTTGAGTTTGAAGGAGCGCATACTATTTTCGGTTATGAAAGGATTGCAAGTATTATGGTATCGTGTTTAGGGATGAAATATAATTCACAACCGCCATTGTTTGTGTATAATGAACTAGTGATATATACTAGTAATTTCCTTACAGAATATTCTATTTTTATCGCTAGCTTTGATATGTTTAGTTAGTATTGAGCTCCTTCTAAGACGTGAAGTAGAAAAAGGTATTATTCTTATTTATTCACGTGTTGACAGTGTTTTGCTCGTTGATTGCCTATTTTGCGTACTCTGAGTATTGAACAGTTAGTCGATAGTAGGTGCTCGTAGTAAATCGTTTATGCCATCATAAGTCATTGTTATTTGCTACACTTGATGTGAATCATTTCACGTTGCAACGTGTTGTACAAACATACGTATTTTTACAGTCTTATCTTTCAACTCCTCCGCTGTTACCAATATTTTATATTATTATCCTTGGTTGATGTTTAATTTACAAGATACCATTGCCAGGCTAGTTAAAATTGTTTTTATTGTTTTAAAAATTAATGTAACCTGTGTAACTGTCTAATTTATACTTTGCCAGGATTTCATCACCTTTTGATTTATTTACTTGGTTGCGAGAAATATACTAATGAACCGAGCACGTATAATTACATATTGTGACACAGAAAAATGTTCCATTGGATAATGCCACGGTGATTTCATTACAAATATTCAAGGTTTTGGTTGTTTTGTTTCATAAAGACATCTGTAATTTTTTTAACTTGCTTCTCTTAAAATTGCGGCAAAATGCTTCACATAATTCTATAAAGTTACCACTGTTAATTTGAAATGTCAAATCAAATGTTGCATGCATCAATATAGATTTATAAAATTTTTTAAACCTAGTAAAATTTCATTAAAATTCTTAGAATTTTATTCTTCATCTAATTTTTATTGTTGTTAGCATTGACACCAAATAATGCGTTCGAATGTTAACTGCATGATAAACGCGCAATAGATTTATTTTATAAATTATTATTTGTCTAGGTCTTGCTGGTCCAGATATTGAGGTATATAAATTGAGTTTTCTGTTGGATCAGCGAGTCAGTCGCGATCGGAGATCTCAGAGTAAGTAGTCTCTTGTGTTTCAAATTTTATTTCTTAGCTTAATTGCCACACGGCACCTTGTTATCTCACCCTATTCTAGGTAGGCAGTAGTTATTACAAGCTAATACATAGCGCTGATTTCCGAGTTTAACAAAATTAGGGGACTATTGAGAGCAGACTGGCTGCTCCTAAAATTTACTATTGAGAGCACAGGGGTGCTCCACATATTAGTGGATATTTGAGAACACACGGGTGCTCCACATTTTTGGATTGTTGAGAGCAGAGGGCTGCTCTTAAAATTTTTCATTGAGAGCACACGGGGTGCTCCATATCTTAGTGGGTAATTGACAGCAGACGGGTTGCTCCAAAAAATTTCTTATTGAGAGCAGAGGGCTGCTCCTAAAATTTTCTGTTGAGAGCACAGGGGTGATCCAATAAATTTTATTGACCAGGTTAAGCTAAGAGCTTAAGTCAAAGCTTAGGCCGGTCGGACGGATCCACCTTTTAGGTGAAAATTACTATTTATTTTAGTAATATTAAGTTAGGTGCTTATTTTATTTGCGTAGTAATTGAAGTCCTAGGTTTTGAGTGCTACCAATACACAAGGTCATCGGGAAAAATTGAAAAGTTTTATACACATTAGGACTCGCTTCGCTACAGTCCCATAAATCGCGTGTGGATAAATCGTCGCCTCACCGACTCCGCATTAGGCCTATATTTTGATATCCAGCGAACGATTGGTGAAACTAATACTGACACACGGGTTACTAGCGACGAACCCCCATATTACCCGGTGCTGACCCGGGATTCTTACTTCGCTCTGGTGTCGGAAATCCTAGACTGGACAGTCCGTTCCATGTTAATAATTTCCCGCTAAATGTGCTTGCTGAACTCCTAGGGCAGGTACAATACGTGGAGGACGACCCTCCAAAAGCCGATATCGATAACCTGTGGGTAAGCCGCCCAGAAGATTTTTAGTCGTTATATTGGTCGGACTCGTTATGCCCAGGAGACTTGGACGGAGACACTAGCTGCTACCACCTTAGTGCCGAACTAAGTGCCATCATATTAGCTCGCGTGCGACTTCGCACCAAGACTGTTCGCCTTCTTCTTTCTGGCTGGCTTTTTAAGATTTTGGCCCATGTAGCGGGACGTAAGGACATTGGCGAGCGGGTCATACTTATCATTCGTCTCGATTCCGGAACAAGGCGTCTTTTACTTGACGGAGACACTGCTCGTCCTCTACATCAGCCTATAAGCGTAACTCCCACCCTGGGCCCCGCTGTGGAGTACCTAATGGCGTTGCTTATTTCCATAATTTATCAAGATGCTCCCGCTCAGTTAGACCATACTCAACAGTCGTCCGACCATGGAGGTGCTGCTGACGTGGCGGATCCCTGGGTCATGGGACGTAATCGCGAATACGCTTGGCAGGACGATCCAGCACCTGACACGGACGCGGCCTACGTTTCTGAAGACCCTGCCCTGCAGCCGACGACGCACCTGCCCAGCTGCGACAGGGTCTTGAGGCAATGGATTTAGGCAATGGCCAACCGTACACAGCACACCCTTCCGAGCAAATGGACGCGGTCGAGGCTAGAGCGGTACCGCCAGACGACCCTGAGGGAACAGTGTCCCGTAGACGACAGTTCCTCCACTTCCATTACGCAGGGTGGCGGACCGTTTTTGAAATGTTGTTCTACAGCATTGCTCCACCACTAGTTCCGCCGCTAAACGGAGACCAGTCTGCTTTTGTACGAAATCACCTAGAATGGTTTAATCCGGATTAGAAATTAATAACTGAAGCATTAGGTAAGAAGGTTATCCTATGCAAGGCACCACCTGGATCGCGTAAGACATTGTGCATGGCAGAACTATCTGCTGCATACCTAACAGCCGATTCTAATAAGAAAGTACTCGTGGTAGCCAGTACCAATGTTGCAACAAATATCTTCGCTCTCCGAGCACGCGAGGATTTTGAAAAAATATATGGGAACGAAGTCCCAACTATTGTCTTCGTCCGGTATTAGCGCGCCAATACGATATCACAGTGTTAGAGCCTAAGCTATTTCCTCACTCTTCCGCGCGCGCTGATCAAAATAGTATGACCGATGAGGGACAAATAAGCGGACCTGTCGCATTACAAAATGGTCGCTTGCACACTTGACATGGCAATAGTGGATCTGGTGAACAATTTGGAAGCTTACCACAGCAACCCTTGTCGTCTTAACTTCGGTGGTAGCAAGTTCGACCTTGTAATCCTGGGAGAAACACGGCCTCTGTAGACCTCCCCTGCCTATCCGCAATTCTACCACTAGCTTTTATTGGGCAAATCATCCTAATGGGCGATGTGAAGCAATTGCCTGCCTATATCACCAACATGCTTTTTAGGAGAGTGGCTGCCGAGCAATCAGGTATGCAATTCCTTCTAAACTTTGCCCAGGGAAAGCCTCTTTGTAGCGTCGTACAGCTACGGCACACTATCGTTCAGGCGCCGAACTTTTATTATCACACAACGTACTGCAATGTACGCGGATACGCCGCTTTTGGCCGCAGCTCCCGAGTCACTAAACGAAATTGACTCTGCTGAAACTGCCGTAGTGCCCTGCGGGTTCATTGGCTTCATGCATATTGAAGCTTTCCAATGCCCACATGGTAGCAGTTTATATAATGTCGCAGAAATCACGGGGGTATTTCGTATCGCCGATTTTATCGTTCGCGTACAGCGTCGAGCAGCCTTCTATCGGGATAGGTGCCACTTATGCGGCTCAGGCAGACATAATAAAGGGCATCCAGTCATCTTATTACCCACAGATTAAAGTCGAGCGTGCCAAAAGTTGGCAGGGCGACGAACGCCCTTACATTATAATATCACTGGTTCGCTCAAATCCTCGCGTAGATGTCCGTTGTCAACCCCATGACCTCGGGTTTCTGAGCGACTATCGTCGCCTGAACGTCACCACCAGCCGGGTTCGAATGCTTAATATCTTTGTGGGTAACGCCTTTCAATTTCTGCAGCACCCGTTGATATGGGAATCTATTCGCGAATGTTGCAGTAATGGCGCCTGTGTTGGTAAGATCGATGATGGTGTTATGCGGTTCATCCACATGCGCGTATGTGAGGCACAACCGCTCATGGACCCCACCGATCAGCGGATCGACGTTCACATGTGGCGAGCGAGTGGTTTTCTTATGTGAAATGTTCGGGCTAGTGGCTGTCGGCCGTTCATTTTTTGTTTTGTACTTCTTTGGTCTCCGCCCTATAGCTCCGGAAACACTTATAACATCGTTGCTTTACACCAATAGCTCAAGAATTGCATTGGTTTTCGGTGTTAGCAGCGTTTTTTTATCTTATCGTATTATTTTTATCCTTATCTTATTATTTTCTAGCGCCATTGCGGCAGAGCTGGAGACGATCGCGGTGAGCGTTTTCATCTTATTTTCAATTATGGTCGACCAACGGACCGATGTCGTCCCCTTCTTCACTAATCATTACCCCATCCCGTTCCACCGTCGATGGTGTTCGATACAATTGCACGGAACAGTATTACATGTATAAGAAAGCCGAGTATTACGGCTACAAAACATTGCAAAAATGATATTGAAAAAGATAAGCCAGCAGTCATGAAACAATTAATGAAAACCACGGAGAGGAAACTTGAACGAACGACCGAAAGCAAGCAATCCGTCCGCCTTTGGGCAGAACAACCAGTTACAGTAATGGAGACGGCTGTAACCAATAAATTCGATCAAAAGCAGCATTTGGAAGAGATTCTGCGAAAAACACACTCCAAAATTTTGGCTGAAACAAATACTAGTGATTTGTTTTGGGGTATCGGTTAACCTGAGCAAGATCCTCTAGTTCAGTTCCCGGCATGCTGGCCAGGTCGAAATGAAATGGGAAAAATTCTAATGCGGTCACGGATCGCATCCGTAAACCGGTACCGTTAATGTCAATTACTTGTGCATCACGTAGGCCCGTACCGTTGATGTCGATTACTTATGGGAGCTGTAAACCCGTGCCACTCATGTCAATTACTTGCGAAATTGGTGACGACCGTCTTGGCACTTCGTGTTGGTACGCCAAACAAATACATTAGGTTCGTCTGGCAGAAATAGTTTGCTAGCATTATAAGGATCAAATATGTACATAATATATAATAACCTAAGAATGTACTTTTTAATTCTGTCCCTTTTTCAAGGAAAGATACGACAATCACTGCAGCCGGAATGCACCGAAACAAAAGTAGGTAATTTTTACACGTATGATGACGTTTGCACCTGTTGCCGGACTGACATTGTCGCTGATTAGTCGCAGACCATCTTATATGGTGCTTGGTCTTGCACCCCGTGAACTCAGCCGTTAATGGCATTTCGAATATCTTCGATTGTTAAATTATATTAGTTATTAATTCTAGTCAACTCCGGATATTTTGATAAATCTTTATAAGTTTTTAGTGGTCAAACCAACTAGAAAGACCAATGGGCTAGGACCAAGGGTGACAAAAATAGTTTTTTTTGCAAAATTATAATGGTTTTGTAACTATTTTGCAAGCTCTGAGCGCGTAATTCAGGTTGCTAGGTCTCCGGGTGTGGCCGAGTGGTTTAGCGCACCGTCTCGCCTTAATAATCCGCACAGATTGTGCTCAATTCCCGCCGGCGCTTGAGTTTTTTTTCGTTTTTGAGTGCTTTTTGTCTCAGGTAAATAAATGGCGTTCCTCAAATATGACATCATAATGGGACTAACATGGCACTAATGAACCTGATTGAAATCTTTACACTTGTTCTACTAATGTAAACTGATAACTGAAGAAGTTATGTTCCAAAGCCGAGACTCTGTACGTTCAAAATATCAACGAACACAAATATAGAAGCATAGGTCACGATAGCAGGCTTCAGTTTGATGAATAACTCCAAAATTCTAGAAACCTAACAGTCCTTACGAAGCATCTAGTTATAATTAAAATCTTCCTTCACAATGCAAAGTGTAAAAATAGCTAAAAATTTTTATGGAAATGCGTTAAGACAAGTTTTAAAATTTTTTGTGTAGTGCCAATTATTCTGCGTCGTAGTGAGATGAAAAAAAATGCTACAGCGGTTGTTTGGCTTGTTCCAGGGTTGCGTATCGTCGGGGGATCAATTGTTGTTTGCTATAATTACCTAGGGTGAAGTCAGCTGTTAGTATCTCACTCCTGGGTCGAAAAAGTGGATCACGCTCTCCACTGGCATTTTATATCATAGCTTGTCAAATCAATATGCTTACATATATGAAATTGCCTTCAATCTAAATACTATACCAGTGACTAGTGGTGTCGTTTTCCTTAGATATTGTAAGAGCATAATTGTCAATTATTTTGGTATGATCGTATATGAGTGTTTTATATTTTTTCTTAAAACAGGTAGAGAAAAAAGATCGAATAATACTACCAGCATAAATTAATTTTAGGTCCCAAATTGTAATACGTCAAGAGTAACTCGCACAAAACGAGGGTGGTGTAACAATGCACGGTAATACTTAGTAGTTATCAGAACTCGTGATATCACATGGCGCTGCTGTTGAAATTTTGGTGCAATTGTTCAATCTCAATCGAAAAAAATCATTTTTGTGGTTCTGCTAGTGGTTACCGAAGTAACAAGTGTCATCATACACGCTTTCATTGGATTTAGGATACCCGCTATACATTTGTACAGCTACTTCTTACAAGACTCATCATACGAATATGTTTATTTATAAATGCATTTCAGATGCTGGTGTTTCGTGTCGACAGTAGACGGTTTCCAACAGGTACACTGAATGAAGATCTTTTGCGATTGTGGAACGCTTACGGCTGCTTGAAATTACAAACTCCCAACAAAAAAGAAACTCACTTTAATCATTACTTATATTTTTTGCTTCATTTAATACTGTATAGTATGCTAATGTAAATTGTTTCACAGCTTGGAGCTGGGCTCTCCATTCGCTGAAAATTTTGTTAGGGGGCATCAACCAGGGGTCCCTCTGGTTCTGGTTCCGAACCGGGGGTGCCCGATTTTGCCAAGGGGCATTTTGCCAAGAGAAAAACGGTTAAAAATCGTGTCAGAAACACTGCCAAAATGCTTTTCATGGAGATAAAAAGCTATTTTGAAGCAAATTTTGATACAATTTGAGAAATTTTTGACTTCAGAACAGAATTTTAGTACAAATTTTGATCCATTATTTTGTACTTTGGACCGATTGGAAACAAAAAATTTTCCAAGAGGCGATGAACCGGGGGGACCCCAAAATTTTGCCAGGGGCACGAACCGGGGGGCACCTGTTCTGAACCAGGGGGCACCGAAAAATGCCAGGGCCTTCCACTCCCCTGAGAGCCCAGTCGAGCCTTCTTGATCACTAACGGAGTGTTATCATTGGGCTAAAGATAATCTCGGTGCTACCGCATAATCGTATCGTTAAAAAAGGAGCTTTAATACGACTAGCAAATAAGTTAAAAAAAAGAAAAAATTCGTCAGTGTTTCTTTTTTCAAAAAGGTATCGCGAAAAAAATTGCTTGTTTCTGCTGAGAAATTTAAAAATTAAGAATTTGAATAGGTTTCGAAATCTTTAGTGTTTATTATACTTTGCTGTCAGCTCTGAGTAAGCTCACGTGAACGTTTATTATTCGAATTGGAATGGCCAAGTAACTGGGTAGATGTTGTTTTGGTATCAAAAAAATGAAGGCGACTCCCGTAATATGTTGCGAATATAATCTTTTGCAAATAATTTTTTCAACAAATACCTGCAAGTTGGCGCAAAAGGTCAATTTACTTCGTTTTATTTTCTCATATAGCCAAGCAGCTGTGTACTGGTGCTGTAAAAGAATTATGCGTTTCATTAAAAAATATTGTCGAGTTTTTAGACACAACAAAATTATTCTCTGTACCGGTATCAATCTACGGCAAACATTTTTTAATAAAACTTTTTCGTAGCTGTTCTGTGGACATTGTTTGAGTTTGCGTTTTTATTGGGTACATGCCTATTACATTGTAACAGGGGGCTCGATTTTGTTGTCTGTAAAGCGGCTCTAATTCGAGCAAGGTTCTGCATTTCCGTATCCTACGCCATTTCGAAAATAGTGCATGAAATATTCTTCTTCCTGTAACACCTAAACTGGCAAACGCATTATCTCATAATGCGTATATATATATGTATTTTCAGAGACCTTAGCGCAGGACACCAGCTGAATGTTTCAATGGCGTTATCTTGAAATGAACTGCATAACAAGTACCTCAATTATTTTTGAAGGCCAAAATGTCAGTGCGCACACTCGGCAGACGCACGCATTTACTGTGTACATGACGATGACCCTTAGTTCTCTGAATCTCAGTTGTAGACTTGTATTCTGGAACCGTCACCACTTGAAAGAACAATGTATTTAGTGCAGATACTTTTTCTGCTGAAAATGCGCATGCAGCAAGCTTTAGATCTCCTCGTGCTTTGTTACTTTGTTGTTGTGCGTTAGCTGTTGCTATTAGCCTGGAGATACGAAAAAAATATTTTGACCTGATTTGCTTTAGCCTTTCGGCGAGTTTAAGTTCGTGCTAGTAAATGCCAAAAATATATAGTGTGTTTTTGTTTTTTAATAATTGCTATTTTATAATTTGCGTGGCATTATGAAATAACATATATTTTATATTAGTGTTCATATACAAAGTCTCATCTCGCTTGGTGCTGAAAATGTATTCTTCAAAACTTATAGCATGCTGTTTTACTGGTTGTACTTTTTATTCAAAATCATAATTTGGTATGTATAAAAGATCAACTCAGGTAGTTACTGGTTGTACTTTTTATTCAAAATCATGATTTGGTATGTATAAAAGATCAACTCAGGTGCTGATCAGGGCCTCAGTCTCAAAGTGCCGATCTACTGGTAAGTGTTCACTTTATTCTTACGACCAAGCTGTCTCCTCAATAACCTGAGCAATTTTGCGAGGTAGCACGTTGGTGCTTCTATACAGAGTTGTTGACTGAGTTGCACATCACTGAGAGCACATTGATGCTTCATCTGAGTATAGAGAGCACATCGGTGCTCCAATTTCACGCGAGTTTGAGAGCACATCGGTGCTCCTGTTGAGTATTTATTGAGAGCATATTGGTGCTCCAGTTGAGTATTTATTGACAGCACATTGGTGCTCCAGTTGCAAGCTTGTGAGAGCACGTTGGTGCTTTAGTTTGAATTTGTGTATTTTTGAGAGCACACTGGTGCTGCAGTCCTAAACCTAACTTCTGTGGAACTCAGGTTGCAGTGTTGTTTCGAGAGCACGGTAGTGCTTCGATATTGCGTATACGTGTATTCAATTTAAGGCTAGGATTGGATTTTACGATCCATCTTCTTAACTCGATCAATACTAATTTACGTATACGGCTTTGCGAGCGAAAATCTCCCGGTACTAGTGAGTGCATTGGTGTTTGTGTGTCACATATATTATATATTCATATTTCTAAGGGTAGGCATTGGATCTTACGATCCCTCTTCTTATCTCAACCAATACATATACACTTATACATTTATTCTGTTTGTAGTGTGTTAATGTTGTGTAATTGGTAACGTAGTAATGAGCGTTATCGTAAGTCCTGAGTGCTACTTCTGAGTGTAACTAAATCAATTTCCACACTACCGATTGAGCCTGAGATTACATTGGCCTTTAGTACAATCGTTTGCCTTTTCTTCTTCAAACGCACACGTAGTTAACAGCTAACCCTATCATCGTTAGTTCATTTAGTTCACCATCGTTACAGTACGCTAAGTTCATGCAAAATTAGTTTTAACACATTTTAAATTCACAGTATCTTTTTCTTTTTGTCTAACACCGAGTTCCGATTCCGTTTCAAATCGGCGGTGTTCAGTCCCGGTTCCGGTATTATATATTGAACCTGAGTATATTGGAACAGTTTATCGTGAGGAACTGATTTATTAGTTTGGCTAAATTTTTTCCAAGTCGTCAATCCAGGTTTCATGCCGTCTTCAAATTTGTACGTGATCAGTACATTTAACGGTTTTGGTAGAGGGCGCATTGTCTAGTATAGCAAATATAAACAGTGATTTATCCTGCAAAAGTTAACTTATTTTTGTTCTTAACCAGTCATAACCAAGTATGTCATATCGCAAACGACCTTTCAGAGTAGTTTAGGCCTTCGTAAGCCTTAAAAATCCAACGGTCAGGCGAAGCATTAAGTTCACATATGCCTTATCTGTAGTTTGTTAAGAAATCTATTATCTGCATCGATTTTTCAATGCGAACCTTTTTTAATTAATATTGATTTTAACCAACACTCATCAATATTTCGTCACTAACAAACAAAAATCAGTTAATACTTTGACTTTTATAATAAAATAAGCCAGCTAAAAATATGACAACACTATATCTATGCGGTGGTGACTTTTGTTATTATTTTAGAAATAAACCTATCAAAATTAGGCGCTTGTTACGTGCAAAAACTGAATCTCTAGGTACGCGAAAGTAATTTAGTGGCACATTTATAGATCACTGCAAAGCAGCGATTGGCTTCCGATCAAAATCTATGATCTTTTTATCACTTTACAATTTGTCATATAAAACAGTGTCCATACCGTGTTAAAATAATTACACATTAATTATTTGTTCATTACATATAGCACAATTTTGCTGCGTTTTTATTAACTCCTTAGTTCCATTTATCTGATAATGTTTTAGTAAACCGACGATGTCCGACAAACACAACTCCCATTCAATTTTTTTGGTGCGAAGCGTTACGCATTTATTTCAAACAACCAAAATACAACCATTTGATGTATATCTGGATAACAAAGTTATCAAGCATGAAAAAACAAAAATAAAGAAAATAGGAACCAAAAGCAATATTTAAACTAGCAAAAAATGAAAATACCAACTAAAGGGTGCCGTTAAAAAACGATTCGAGCTTCGTTCATTCGGCGGGGGTGGGCTCTCATGTAGACTAATAAAATGTTAATACAAGATATTGTTTAGAGTAATATTTTGATGAACAATAAGACTATTAAAAAGGGACACAATTTTAATTAGTTACTCAATTTTTGGATATAGCAATTGTTGGCTATTAGCTTAGTGAGCAGAGCAAATGTTACTTAATCTTAAAGCATTTAGGACATTTGTCCTGGAAATCAATATTATCAACAGCAGAGCCTAGAACGACAAAAACACAGTTTCATCTGCTGACCCACGAACAGTTATTAGGAATAGAACATTTTTGTTCAGGGTATAAAAGTTTTTCTCACGGTTCCCTTTCCTACGAAAATTGTACGTGCTAGTTTTTTTTGGTGTTTTGAACTGAGCAATCAAATACCAGACCCGTAACTCAAAAATACAGATTATACCTAATTTTTACACGGTAACATAACTTCAGCCTAGTATATAAAAACACAACGAAAAGCTTCATATTTTACATGCACTTATAGTAGGCCGAATTTAAAAGGCCTTATAAACCAAGCATTTACCCAAGCACTATAAAACATGAAGAAATAATGCTTTGCTACACAATTTTGTTTCAGTTTACTCAATCAATTAGGACCAAAAACCCTGTCAAATGCTGAGTTTTGCGTGTATATATCCACGGGTGTCATCAGAAAATTTCAACTGGCGGCACCACCCACTCTTTGTGGGAGTCAACTTATTATGGTAATCTAAGAGAACGTTCAAAAAATTTGTTGCAGATAGAAACTGGCGGGGGGGGGCTACGAATATCAAACTGGGCGGCATGTGTCTCCCCCAGTGCCACCTTAGTGATGCCCCTGTGTATTTGTATTTGTAGTGGACTACCACAAATACATAAAACAAAGTTCTTCGCATATAAGAAAGCACAACTGCGCTTCTAAAAACCTAAGAAATAAATTTCAAAACTTACATCATATCAGTATACTATATAACACTTGAAAACGTATTATTTTAGTGAATTTTTTGAAAGAACACAAGTTAATTGGTAGTAACTGTATTACATTCCAGCTAAAATAACTTGCTTCAACTACAGTGCAAGTTCGAATGAATGAATGAACTGGTGTATAATTGTTCAGATGTGAACAAAATTGATAAATTGATTGCTAAACAACAGGAATATGGAATCGGAATTTGAGACGGAATATTGAATCGTGGACCATAGAGAGATGCCGATAGAGAGCACAACGTTATAGGCACCAGCGCAATTGAAACAAAAACTTTATGTTATATTCCTTGATCGAGAAGATCGCCCGCCTTTCAACTACCCAGTATCAATATGACAACGTCAGAATTTATTTTAATGTTAATTGTACCTGTTGTTATAATTACATATGTTATGTTATATTTTATGCATATAGTTTTAGTATTTTACCGTATATTGTGTATTTTGTACCCGCCTATTGTCTATATGTATTGTGTTATAAGTTTTGTTTCTTTTTGGCCAAAGAATTTGTAAAATCGCTCAAATCTACGCGCAATATGCCGAATCTCAACCAGTTATGTTCTTTACCGTACGTGGCTCGAAATAAATTCGTAATGATTAGAATCTTTTAAAATGTGTCTATTTCAATCTGCTATGCAATTTCATATAGCTGAACGTGTAGCGATTCGATCAATCATGTCAATCCTGTCGGCCTTTAATATTACAAATAGCATTAAATTATTAACGAAATAAGTAAAATGTTTAGAACTCTAGCGGCACGTTGAAATGTTTGCGATAAATTTACCCAAGGAATACTTCGAAGTAAATAACTAAACTGAATTTGTTCGCGATCGACGTACACCACTATACGTTGAAACCAATTTCTCTTTCTAATTAGGACACAGAGACAAAGCTCAATATTCCGCAGCATGTGATGTTCTCGCTAAATATTCCGTGAGCCATAGCAACCGTATATATGCATTAAGCGGTAGCCACAAGAACAAAGGCAACACTTAAATATTATCAAATTGTTTAAGATTGCACAACAAGTTTTGTATATAATATGGACACTGTGTAATTTCATTATATTAAATGTTGACTCGGATGTAGAAAGCTAAGAGTGGCTAGTTCGGGTTTGCTGGAATTCCCGTTAGACTCAAAGCATTTCGCAAATCTGCTTAGTTAGTGCAATTGAATTCAGATAGAGAATGTATCAAATATTAATGATTAGTTGTAAAGATATCTACAATAGAAGTTGCTGATTGTTAATCAAGTTGGTACGTAAAATACCGCCAACCCATGATAATTTTTTCCATAGAGCTTGCAACTACTACTCGCCGAAATCCAACTTGCATAAATTTAACAACGTGCGCTGATATAATAGCTATGATTTCATGAAGCAGCTCGCTGTATTTTGTAAGTAAACGATGTTTCGCATGATATCGTTTATTATATATACACAGATATAGGGTGTCCCATATGCAACGCCCTAACGTAAAATTGTTGCTGCAATTGACATAATATACTTACAATCCTCAGGTTTTCAGGAATTATAGCCGAACATATAAATATCAACGTATAACAAAATTTCTGATACTCGACTCAATTTAGCTGATCGAATAGCTTCAATAAGATTGTATTCAGATAACCAAAATGATATTGGAGTTGAACGACAATAGTCTCGGCATTCGTCTTCACAGCCCCCATATCATAAAACAAATGCTTTTATAAAAGATTTAATCTGAACAGGTTCCGTAGCTGATTTGCCCCCGAAAAGGGAGACCACCCCGGCGGTATCTGATGATGCTGTGATATTTCATATCATTTTGATAATAGTCCGATAAAGTCAATACCTATATATTACCAAATGAGTGTAATTGTGATTCTTTATGACTTTTGAGGTTGTATCTCTATTATGTGCATTATTTAGCTTTATATGCGATTTAATAAATAAATATTATTTTACCTTTTTCTTTATTGATTGAAAATGTTTTGAGTAAGTTATTTTGTCGTTTGGATAGCGTTCTCAAACTTTTAATGCCTGTTAACAACGTTAGTTGATGTTATTTTGGTGATAGACCTTGAAACTTTAAAAGATTGAGAAATTGCAATGATACATTTCAGGGGCTATCACATATACAGATTACGTGTCATTAGCTGATAAATTTAGGTTACGGGAGCAGTTGGTAGTGATTATACGTTGTTGCATTGTTTAATGAGTTACAGAGAAAGTAAAGTTCTCCATAGGGTCTCGTCTCTATTTCGGATTCACACTTTTATCTCCTGTCTTTTATGGCGTCAAACATATTTTATTAGTATATCATTTTACGGTCAGATAGCTTGAAACAGCAGCAAAAACGCAAGACAGAAGTGCCATTGACCACCCGTGCTTCCGAAATTGAAAATTAGTCTGCAATAATGCGCCAGTAAAGCTAATATGATCCCACCAACCATCCTGTTTTGCTATTTCTTTACTAAAAATTTAACAGAATGATTTATCGTCAGTTGATATTCGGACCAAAACTGTTCGCGAACACACTGCTCTGCGATTAAATTCAGAACCTTTTGCGTTGACAAAAGTTCGACAAAGAAAATTAGCACAATCTTTAAGCGAAAATTTGTCGTCGACTTTTAATTATATCAATTTTGTTCCCGAACGTAAAAGAGCTGTACAATAAGTTCAATATATTTATGACGCCACTATTGCATTAAACCTGGCTGCGAATAATCCGATATTGGATCGCAAACCGCATATGCGATTAATAATCCAATCACGCTGTTGATCGGCGATAGGGAATCGTTTTTTTTGCAAACTGGAACTGACCGAAATTATGTTGTAACACATGGATTAGATAGTCACTGGCAGTTGAATATGATTTTGCGATTTTTCGGTTAGCTGAAAACTCGAAGAAATTCTGCATTTTTCTATAACAAGGGTTCGCGATCCAATATCGGATATTATAAAATAGGATATTTTGTGGGTACTCTTTTATGTTTACTGTTGTACACCATTATATTTTTGATGGTTATTCGTGGACTTCAGTTGCTCATAAAATATTATGTTGTTTGTTGTCGCTCTTGTGAAGTGGGGCCACGATTTTAGCAAATGCGACATTACACGGTGGTAAACAAGAAGAGGTGTACGTTTTGGCCGTAATAGACGTATTCGAAAATATACTTATTTTCGGTATCTGGTCGTGTAGTTCAAATTTATTTCTCAAGTTGCGTCTTCTTTTGTTCTGTATCTGTATTTAATTTGATAGTAAGGGTTATATGTTTCCGTAGTGTCAGGTGTTAAGGTGCCCGAAGAAGTGACGGATATACAAAAGACCCGGTGTGAATGTGACATAAATTCGTGTTGCACAAATATATGCCGGCTGATTTTATGCAAAATTATTGTGACCAGGCCAAAAAGCCTATATTGGCATTTCGCGTGAAAATTGTTATTGATTACTCTTAGGTGAATTGGGAACAGGCGAAAAACTTTAGACCATTTCGGGTTGGCGAAAATTGAGAAAGATTTGAAAACTATTATTATTTGAGTTTAAATTAAGCGGGATTTGTTCATTAACCCATTAAGAGCTTAACTATTAACCGATATTTTTGTGCTGTCAATACTGTATTAAACTTGTTAGCGAACACTGAATGATCCAAACACAATGTTCCCGGCATCAGGAAACCGAATTTCAGCAAATTTAAAATCGCCAAAATTCTGTTCGAGCGCAAGGTATAATTTCTGGCCGTTGGATTTTATTAGTTGTTGGGTAGCTACAACATGAACGAAATTCATCATATTTGGCTGTAACAAGAATTTGCGACGCAATGTTGGTACTTACAATGTAGGATTGTTGGTGGGGTGGACATAGGTTTGTTCGCGCATCAGATAATGTGCTAGAATTAAGGTTTTCATGATAGTTGGGACGCGTCAATTCATTATTGAATTGGTTGCACAACTTTCGTTATAGTTCGATCATCGTAACGTATAAAATATTGAGTCAATCTCTGTAAGTTGAATGAATTTGTTTATTAATATTTCAATTTCAATTAACCCTTTTTTAGCAATAGAAACTATTTGAATCGCTACTTTGGTTGGCGTTTGAAAGTGATATTAATCGTAATTACAATTAACAACATCGCTTTACGTTGTGACCGTTTCATATATGCGCGAGGTTCTTACACATGCATATTCTGAAATCGCAGATAACTCCGAAAGGCTTGGAGAACCCTAAAATAAATAAATACCGTTTAGGGTAATCGTATTTATGTCCATACGTATGATGCACGTTTGACATAATACACAATATAACATTTAATAACCTGTTCATGCCGAATTAATTTGTACATCGTGAAATGTTTTACAAACTCAAGCCGGAAGCAGGGATCCAACCCGGATCGTGCAATTTGAAGCTGTGTACTTAAACAACTGAGGCATATGGGGGTTGTTGCTCGATATCTTAAGGAACATCACTATTTAAGCGAATAATAACGCACGTGCAAACGTACACATAGGATAAACTCAGTAAGCACAACGACTATCGCTTATTAAGTCCATTTGGACCTAGTGGGCATGAAAGGATTAAACATTTATAATATAATATGCTATTTTAATGTTCAAAATTTTTTGAAAATTAGTTAATCATATCGAAATTTATTGCATAAGTAATTTGACGGTTAGTTTACAGGTGTTTTATCAAAACTTTATTTAAACGACTACAACTTAATTATTTTCTGGGGTAAATAATGTTCTCCATATATAGTGTACGCATTTTTTGTCTATCGCCGCTAGGTCTCATTCAGCTGTTAAACATTTTGACAGTTTGTGAGCAAATCTCCAAAATATAGTTTTTTATCGCTTGCACCTTGGTACTTTAGAAATTTCTTGAAAATTAGGTAATCTTATCGAAATTAGTTGCATAATTAGATTCCCGGTGAATTTACATGTGTTTTACCAAGATTTTGTTTAAACGACTGTATTAACTTAAAAAAGCGTAGAGGAATGCAGGTTATTTTCTGGGGTAAATAATGTTCTCCATATATAGTGTACGCATTTTTGTCTATCGCCGCTAGGTCTCATTCAGCTGTTAAACATTTTGACACTTTGTGAGCAAATCTCCGAAATATAGTTTTTTTATCGCTTGCACCTTCGTACTTTAGAAATTTCTTGAAAATTAGGTAATATTATCGAAATTAGTTGGATAATTAGATTCCCGGTGAATTTACATGTGTTTTACCAAGATTTTGTTTAAACGACTGTATGTAACTTAAAAAGCGTAGAGGGATGCAGGTTATTTTCTGGGGTAAATAATGTTCTCCATATATAGTGTACGCATTTTTGTCTATCGCCGCTAGGTCTCATTCAGCTGTTAAACATTTTGACAGTTTGTGAACAAATGTCCAAAATATAGTTTTTTTATCGCTTGCACCTTGGTACTGTAGAAATTTCTTGAAAATTAGGTAATCTTATCGAAATTAGTTGCATAATTAGATTCCCGGTGAATTTACATGTGTTTTACCAAGATTTTGTTTAAACGACTGTAACTTAAAAAAGCGTAGAGGGATGCAGGTTATTTTCTGGGGTAAATAATGTTCTCCATATATAGTGTACGCATTTTTGTCTATCGGAGCCAGGTCTCATTCAGCTGTTAAACATTTTGACAGTTTGTGAGCAAATTTCCAAAATATAATTTTTTTATCGCTTGCACCTTGGTACTTTAGAAATTTCTTGAAAATTAGGTAATCTTATCGAAATTAGTTGCGTAATTAGATTCCCGGTGAATTTACATGTGTTTTACCAAGATTTTGTTTAAACGACTGTAACTTGAAAAAGCGTAGAGGGATGCAGGTTATTTTCTGCGGTAAATAAAGTTCTATATTTTTAGTGTACACAGTCCTATTTATCGCCGCTGGTTCTCCATCAGGTGTTAAACATTCTTCAGTTTGTGAGCAAAACATTCAAAATATAGTTTTAATCGCTTGCACCTTGGTACTTTCAAAATTTCTTGTAAATTAGGTAATCTTGTCAAAATTAATTGCATAATTAGATTCCCGGTGAATTTACATGTGTTTTACCAAGATTTTGTTTAAATGACTGTAACTTAAAAAAACGTAGAGGGATGCAGGTAATTTTCTGCGGTAAATAAAGTTCTATATTTTTAGTGTAC